>LLCB01000155.1:0-132391 GCA_001414345.1 Hymenoscyphus infarciens | reverse complement strand
TTACCTAGTATTATTACCTAGTATTATTACTACTAAGGTAAACGATAAATAAATCGATTATCTAGTATTATTATTACTAGTAAAGTAATCGATAAATAAATCGATTACCTAGTATTATTACTAGTAAAGTAATCGATAAATAAATCGATTACCTAGTATTATTACTAGTAAGATAATTAATAAATAAATCGATTACCTAGTATTATTATTACTAGTAAAGTAGTCGATAAATAAATCGATTATCTAGTATTATTACTAGTAAAGTAATTAATAAATAAATCGATTATCTAGTATTATTATTACTAGTAAGAGAGTTAATAAATAAATTAATTACCTAGTATTATTACTAGTAAGATAATTAATAAATAAATCGATTATCTAGTATTATTACTAGTAAGATAATTGATAAATAAATCGATTACCTAGTATTATTATTACTAGTAAAGTAATTAATAAATTAATTAATTACCTAGTAGTATTATTTCTAGTAAAGTAATTAATAAATTAATCGATTACTTAGTAGTATTATTTGTAGTAAGATAATTAATAAATAAATCAATTATCTAGTATTATTATTACTAGTAAAGTAGTTAATAAATAAATCAATTACCTAGTATTATTACTAGTAAGGTAATTAATAAATAAATTAATTACTTAGTATTATTACTAGTAAGGTAATTAATAAATAAATTAATTACTTAGTAGTATTATTACTAGTAAGATAATTAATAAATAAATTAAATATCTAGTATTATTATCTAGTATTATTTCTAGTAAGGTAATTAATAAATAAATCGATTACCTAGTATTATTATTACTAGTAAGGTAATTAATAAATAAATTAATTACCTAGTATTATTATTTCTAGTAAAGTAATTAATAAATAAATCGATTATCTAGTATTATTTCTACTAGTATAATTAATAAATAAATTAATTACTTACTTCTATTTCTCTTAAATTTATTATAAAGTAATTAATAAATAAATCTATTACTTAGTATTATTACTAGTAAAGTAATCGATAAATAAATCGATTACCTAGTATTATTACTAGTAAAGTAATTAATAAATTAATTAATTACCTAGTATTATTATAACTAGTAAGATAATCGATAAATAAATTAAATACCTAGTATTATTACCTAGTATTATTTCTAGTAAAGTAATCGATAAATAAATCGATTACCTAGTAGTATTATTTCTAGTAAGATAATTAATAAATAAATCGATTATCTAGTATTATTATTACTAGTAAAGTAGTTAATAAATAAATCGATTACCTAGTATTATTACTAGTAAGATAATCGATAAATAAATCGATTACCTAGTATTATTATTTCTACTAAGGTAATTGATAAATAAATCGATTACTTAGTATTATTATTACTAGTATAATTAATAAATAAATCGATTATCTACTTCTATTTCTCTTAAATTTATTATAAGATAATCGATAAATAAATCTATTATCTTATACTTTTTTTTATATAGATAATTAATAAATTAATTAATTACCTAGTATTATTACTAGTAGTATTATTTCTAGTAAGATAATCGATAAATAAATCGATTATCTAGTATTATTACTAGTTAGGTAATTAATAAATAAATCGATTATCTAGTAGTATTATTTCTAGTAAAGTAATTAATAAATAAATCGATTACCTAGTATTATTATTTCTAGTAAAGTAATTAATAAATAAATCGATTATCTAGTATTATTATTACTAGTAAGATAATCGATAAATAAATCGATTACCTAGTATTATTACTAATAAGGTAATCGATAAATTAATCGATTACCTAGTATTATTATAACTAGTAAGATAATTAATAAATTAATCGATTACCTAGTATTATTATTTCTAGTAAGATAATCGATAAATAAATCAATTACTTAGTATTATTACTAGTAAGGTAATCGATAAATAAATCGATTACCTAGTATTATTACTAGTAAGATAATCGATAAATAAATTAATTATCTAGTATTATTATTACTAGTAAGGTAATCGATAAATAAATCGATTATCTAGTATTATTACTAATAAGATACTTAATAAATTAATCAATTACCTAGTATTATTATAACTAGTAAGATAATTAATAAATTGATTAATTACCTAGTATTATTATTTCTAATAAGGTAATTAATAAATAAATTAATTACCTAGTATTATTATTTCTAGTAAGATAATTAATAAATAAATCGATTATCTAGTATTATTATTACTATTAAAGTAATCGATAAATAAATCGATTATCTAGTATTATTACTATTAAGATAATAGATAAATAAATCGATTATCTAGTATTATTACTAGTAAAGTAATCGATAAATAAATCGATTACCTAGTATTATATAATAGCACGCTATTCTAAATTATCGGTATTCGTAGAACTGCTAATACTTCTACGACTACTAATGCTTCTACGACTTATTAGATAGAAGGTGTTGAAGAGAGTAAGAATTAGATATTATATATTTTATTTCAAAGTCTTATATATTTAGCTTTAAAGCCTTTATTATTTTAGTAGCTATATTAGGAAGGACTTAGTTATTATTCTTATTAAGACTTAGTAGTCTCTAACCTCTTATATATAGATATTTATACTTAGTATAGAAGAAAGATAGTTATTATTTTCTTTTATATTAGTATCTAGTATCTATATATATTATTCTTTTATATATACTTCTATATACTTCTATTATAGTTATATATATTTTATACTATTATATAAAAATAATAACTCTTCTTTACTAGTAATAGCCTTAATAATATCTCCTTCGAGCTTATTACTACTCTTTATTTAGAAGTCGATTTACTTTTAATTTAGAATATTATAATAGTATTCTTATATAGCTAGGTAATTAGAGACTACTTAGATAGCTAGTAATACTAGAGTTTAGTATCTATATAGATAGCTAGTAAAAATCGTATTATAGATATATTAAGGGATTAGAATATACTAAGTATTCTTAAGAGTTCTAATAACTCTAGATTTAATAAATAAGTCGACTTATAATAGTTATCTAAAAGGCTTTTAAATCTAATCTTACTCTCTCTTCTAATTTAATATTTAATATATTAGAATCTAAAGCGATCTTAGATTCCTCTTAAGCTTCGCTTCTAAGTATAGAGCCCCCTTTTAAGGAATAAAGTTAAGCCTCTATAGAAAGGTCTCTAACTTAGTACTATACTCCTAAGAATACTAAGAAGTCTAAGAATAATAAAGGTAAAGGCTTAACGCTTAAAAGCTAGAGAGATTAATAGGACTTCTCTAATATAGACAAGATACGAGGTATAATCTAAGCTATAAAGGCTAAGGATTAAGAAAAAGAATAGAGAATTTTAGAGTAAGATAATTAGATTACCTAATTATTAGACCTAGTATAGTAAATTAGTTAATAACTACTAAATAATAACTAAAGTCTAAGTCTTATCTAACTTATATAAACACCTCCTTTAGTCTCTTTAAACTATTATCTTAGATAAGACTCTACCTCTAATATTCCTTTCTTATAATAACCTACTCTACGCTTATAACCTAAAAGTACTCTAAAAGCCCTTTAACCTATTAAAAGTAAGATTATAGAAAAAATTAAACTTTTAGATAATAGTATTTTACTTATATATAAGTAATAGAGAATATTAATATATAATCGACTCTATATAAACGTCGACTATTATTAGACGCTTTTAACTTATAAAGCTCTTATTTAAAAGATAATAATAAAACTTACTTAGAACTACTTAGAGCTCTAATATAAGTCTAATATAAGTAAGATAGTATTTAAAGATTATAAAGAAATAACTAAACTTCTTAATACCTACTATCTAACTAGTTATAAGAAGGAGAATACCTAGAACGCCTTTTAATCTCTTTAAATAAGATAGAAGAGTTATATAGAAGAAAGTTTTATAGAATTTAAAAATTACTTTTTAAGTATAGTAATACTTAGAGAAGTATTTAAGTAAGATAAGTTCTATTATATATAGAATAAGCTTATACCTTAGTTCTAAACCTAATTAGTTAATAGTAAGAGATACTAGAATACTAACTTTAATAAAATAGTAAGAGACCTATTATTTATAAATAAGGAATAGTACTATAATACTAAGTTATATATAACTAGTATAATAAGTATTAAAAAACCTATTATAATAAGCTTATTATATTAAAAGCTTAATACTAACCGATTCTTATCTAGTTCCTTAATAAAACCCTTATCTCTTTTATATAGACTTTATACTATTCTTTAAAAGACTTCTTAAACTCTTAAGCTCTCTTCTACTAGTAAAAGATTAAAGACTTTAGCACCTTTATCTATAGACCGATTCCCTACTAGTATAAAGTATTATAATTATAGGAAACCTAGGTATATTAAGCCTAACTATCCTAATCTATCTAGTATTAATAAAATAGATAATTAACCTAAGTAAGAATAACTATCTAAAAAGTACTCTAACTATAACCTAGGTTAGAAGGAAAATAAAGAGGCCTAGGTAAAGATACCTTTTTAAGCCTATATAAATATAATCTAGCTAGACTTAACCTTTTTAAACTTATAAGAGGAAAATAGTTCCTTATAAATACTATACTTAGTATATAGAGATATAGTATTAAAATATAAGCTTTAATAGATATAGGAGTAAATAAGTACTTATTTCTAAATCGACTCTTAGCTCTTTAACTATTAAAAGTAATAGGTTTATAGATCTAAAGACTACCTTATTCTATATCTATTTATAGATATAATAATAGTACTAAAAGCTAGGTAACTTAGTTTATATAGCTATATTTAAATATAGATAAGTATTATATCTATAACTACCTCTTTATTATTCTAGACCTTAGATAGTAAGACTTAATTATTAGTAATAAGTAGTTAAACTATTTTAAAGTTCTACTTAACCTTTTAAAGAACTAGATTACTTAGCTAGCTAATAACCTCTTAACTTCTTACTATAGTAAGGAAATTTTACTCTTACTTTCTAGCTAGAACTAGAAACCTCTTTTAAACTACTAGTTAGATATGAATTAAAGGGAATACGTAATCTATTAATAAGAAAGACGTAAAAAGAGTAGACTTATAAATATAGCTGAGTTATTACTCTTATCTATAATAACACCTCCTAAAAATTCAATATCTAACTCTAGTCTAAAGCCTCTATAACCTACTAGTATAGTCTTAAAAGGTTAGACTCTATACTCTTTTATCTATAAAATTAGTATAAATACTATATACTTTAATATAAAATAACCTAACTTAGAATTTTATATAATAAGTATATATAAGCTAGATTAGATTATTAATAAAAGATCTACCCCTCTTTAAGATAACGATAAGATAAAGACTCTAATATAAGCTTAACTCTTAAAATATTACTTATCTTATAAAGACGTATTCTTAAAAGTAGCTTCTAATAAGCTCTCTTCTTACTATAAATATAACTATAAGATTACTTTAAATAAGCTACTTTCTAATTCTTTTTCGCCTCTATATTAATAGTTAACTATAAAGCTTAAAGCTATAAAGGAGTATCTTATAAAGAACCTAGATAAGGGGTTTATCGTTAATAGTAATAGCCTTTTCACCTCTCTAGTACTCTTTATCAAAAAGGCTAATAGTAATAAGTTATAATTCTATATCGATTATAGGAAGCTTAATACTCTAATAAGAAACAATCTCTACCTAATCTCTTATATTAATAAGCTCCTTTCTAGAATAAGAATAGTTAAAATCTTTACTAAATTAGATATTAGATAAGCTTTCTATTATATCTAAATAGACCTCGACTTAGAAGAGATAACTATGTTTAGAACTAGGTATAGTATATACAAATACAAGGTTCTCTCTTTTAGACTCTATAATAGCTCGACGTATACACTCTGCTTAGAGGATAGCTAAAGACAATATAGACAAGGCTTAGAAGAAGATAGAGGATAGTATAAACTAATACTAAAGAGCTATTAACTAGGACGTTAGAGATAAAGTCTACTTATCTACTAAGAATCTTAAGATAAATTATCCTAGCTAAAAGCTTACTAAATAGTAGATAAGACCTTTTAAAATACTAGAACGTATAGAACACTCTTATAGGCTAAAACTTCCTAAAAGCTTATTAATTTATAATGTTTTTACTTCTAATATACTTTTAAAAGATCTAAACACTCTCTTACTAGGATAAGAGGCTCTAAAGCTCTTACTAGACATTATTAAAGGTATATAAGAATAAGAGGTATAAGAAATACTTA
This sequence comes from Hymenoscyphus infarciens, assembly GCA_001414345.1. Classification (NCBI taxonomy): domain Eukaryota; kingdom Fungi; phylum Ascomycota; class Leotiomycetes; order Helotiales; family Helotiaceae; genus Hymenoscyphus; species Hymenoscyphus infarciens. Next base: position 126,129 of record LLCB01000155.1, on the reverse strand, counting down.
GTAGTAGGCTTTTTAGAAGATAGCTATAATATTAAGTAAAATAGGTTAGATATAATTTAGATCTTACTTAGTATCTTATAAATAATTTTCAAGGTTTACTATATTATCTAAGAGACTTTTATACTAAATATCTAAAAGAGCTAAGACTACTTCGACACTTCTCTAAATAGCTTAATATATAGGAATTAGATAAGAATTAGATAAAAGAGTTAATTTATAAACTCTATTAATACTCTCTAATTCTAGTTACTCTTAATAAGGAACTTATAATAAAAACCTAAGATAAAACACTAACTAGTAGGAATGTTCGAAGTTAATAAAGTAAAGAACTAAGACCGAGTTACTACTAAAACAGGGCCTACTAACTCTCTCTAGGCTATAGTCTCTTCTTCCTCTAACTTATTATCCTCCTCTCTACTCTTCTAAGTATAAGAAGCCTAAATCAGCTCTTCCTCTACCTCCTCCTTATAAGTACGCTTCTTATCTTAGCAACCTCCTATAACCGGCTTTAGGAGAGACGCCTATAAACTCTTTAAATAGGCCTTAAAGAGGACCTAAACCTAGGTTTAGATAGAGGTCCTACCCTCTATAGTATAGTATAAGGACTATTAAATATTAGTAACTAAAACCCCTCTAATAAGTAAAGAGTACTTATAGTAACCTTAGCGTAAAGTGCCTAAGTCTTCTCTAAGAGAGTAAACTATACCTTTAAACTATTCTTTAGTACCTCTATACTAGTAATAACTAATACCTTATCTAAGGCTTTAGTAGCCTTCTTAATCTCCCTCTTCTCCTCTTTAAGCTTAAGCTTACTAAACTCTTTTCTTATAAACTATAGTAACTACTTAAGTTAGAATAGATTTAGTATATATTTAAGATTAAACTTACTAAGATATATATAGTATTCTACTTAACATAGTAACTATACTTCTTCAACTTCGGCTTTTTAAAAGCATAGACGTGATCTTTATTCTAAGATTTTACTTAAAGGTACTAAACGTAGTAGACTTAGTAGGTAGCTAGAAGTATACTAAGAGGATATGAGAGAGGTATTTTACTATATTAGATTAGCTCTAAATTAGGCTTAATAAAGGAGAGAAAGACTTACTTTTATATATATATATAATATATATATATATTCTAGGATAAAAGTTAGTATATAAGAATATACCTAATTAGAAGGTATTCTTACTATATATATATTATTTTAGATAAAAAGAAAAGAAGAAGAGAAGTTAGAATCGAGGAAAAGTCGCCTACTAATATACTACTTATAATAATAGCTATTGCTTACGATTATTGTTTATCGTTTAATAATTACTATTATAATATATAATAATAGTAAGAACATAATAACTCTATAGTAGTATACTACTTCCTACCTATTAGCTAATAATTAGCCTCTCTTTTGTTCGTATCTATTATTATATAATATATAATAGTAAATAAAGAACGATTATCTCTTAAAATAATAATACTACTAGCTACCGACTCTACCTCGACTACTAGATACTATAATAGTAGATAAGTTATATTCTTTATAATAAAACACGTAAATAATACTCTAGTCGACCTAATACTATACTAATCTATAACCGAAGACTTAAGACGAGTCTTTTTAAAGAAGAGAGGATATAATAGTATACTATTCTAAATTGTCGACATTTATAGAACTACTAATACCTCTATAACTGCTGATACTTCTACGACTTATTAGATAGAAGGTATTAAAGAGAGTAAGGATTAGATATTATATGTTTTATTTTAAGGTCTTATATATTTAGCTTTAAAGCTCTTATTATTTTAGTAGCTATATTAGAAAAGACTTAGTTATTATTCTTATTAGAACTTAGTAGTCTTCGACCTCTTATATATAGATATTCATACTTAGTATAGAAGAAAGACAGTTATTATTTTCTTCTATATTAGTACTTAGTATCTATATACGTTATTCTTCTATACGTACTCTTATATACCTCTACTATAGTTGTATATATTTCGTACTATTATATATTATTACTAGTAAGGTAATCGATAAATTAATCGATTATCTAGTATTATTACTAATAAGGTAATCGATAAATTAATCGATTATCTAGTATTATTATAACTAGTAAGATAATCGATAAATTAATCGATTACCTAGTATTATTATTTCTAGTAAGATAATTAATAAATTAATCAATTACCTAGTATTATTATTTCTAGTAAGATAATTAATAAATTAATTAATTACCTAGTATTATTATTTCTAGTAAGATAATCGATAAATAAATCAATTACTTAGTATTATTATTACTAGTATAATTAATAAATAAATCGATTATCTATCTCTATTTCTTTTAAATTTATTATAAAGTAATTAATAAATAAATCTATTATCTTATACTTTTTTTTATATAAGTAATTAATAAATTAATCGATTACCTAGTATTATTACTAGTAGTATTATTTCTAGTAAAGTAATTAATAAATAAATCAATTACCTAGTATTATTACTAGTAAGGTAATTAATAAATAAATCAATTATCTAGTATTATTACTAGTAAGATAATTAATAAATAAATCAATTACCTAGTATTATTATTACTAGTAAGGTAATCGATAAATAAATTAATTATCTAGTATTATTATTACTATTAAAGTAATTAATAAATAAATCAATTATCTAGTATTATTACTATTAAGATAATAGATAAATAAATCAATTATCTAGTATTATTACTAATAAGATAATTAATAAATAAATCAATTACCTAGTATTATTATTACTAGCTAGGTAATAGATAAATAAATCGATTACCTAGTATTATTATTACTAGTAAGGTAATTAATAAATAAATCAATTACTTAGTATTATTATTACTAGTAAGGTAATTTATAAATTAATCGATTATCTAGTATTATTATTTCTAATAAGGTAATCGATAAATAAATCGATTACTTAGTATTATTACCTAGTATTATTACTAGTAAGGTAATTAATAAATAAATCGATTATCTAGTATTATTATTACTATTAAGATAATCGATAAATAAATCGATTACCTAGTATTATTACTAGTAAGATAATCGATAAATAAATCGATTACCTAGTATTATTATTATTAGTAAGGTAATTAATAAATTAATCAATTACCTAGTATTATTACTAATAAGATAATTAATAAATTAATTAATTACCTAGTATTATTATAACTAGTAAGATAATTAATAAATTAATTAATTACCTAGTATTATTATTTCTAATAAAGTAATCTATAAATTAATTAATTACCTAGTATTATTATTTCTAGTAAGGTAATTAATAAATTAATTAATTACCTAGTATTATTATTTCTAGTAAGATAATTAATAAATAAATCGATTACTTAGTATTATTATTACTAGTATAATTAATAAATAAATCGATTACCTACTTCTATTTCTTTTAAATTTATTATAAAGTAATTAATAAATAAATCTATTATCTTATACTTTTTTTTATATAAATAATTAATAAATTAATTAATTACCTTGTATTATTACTAGTAGTATTATTTCTAGTAAGATAATTAATAAATAAATCGATTATCTAGTATTATTACTAGTTAAGTAATTAATAAATACATCAAATACCTAGTATTATTATTACTAGTAAGGTAATTAATAAATAAATCGATTACCTAGTATTATTATAACTAGTAAGGTAATTAATAAATTAATCGATTACCTAGTATTATTATTTCTAGTAAAGTAATTAATAAATAAATCGATTACCTAGTATTATTTTTACTATTATAATTAATAAATAAATCGATTACTTACTTCTATTTCCCTTAAATTTATTATAAGGTAATTAATAAATAAATCTATTACTTTATACTTTTTTTTATATAGGTAATCGATAAATTAATTGAGTACGTAAAAACTAGTTCTTATAAACTCATGGTCGGATATATACGTAAGATCCGACCCTTGGTAGAGTGTCTGTGCATGCCTAAGGTGTTTTGGTAAGGTGGTTTTGGTAGGGTGTGGCACGGAGGAAATTCCGACGTTTATGCCGTACACGTAGAAAGGATTATGAGTTAGTTTTTCAATTACTATGATTTTTAGGATGGCGGTTGATTTTTCCTTCAGAGGCTTTGCTTACCTCACACTTGGGGCTAAACAAAGAAAACAATTTACTTCAAGAAATCAGCTGAAAGAATGGGATCGCCCTATCAAAGATAGCATAACAAAGCCACGAAACAATCGTTATTGTGTAGAGTCTTAAAGACAAAAAAGAACTTGAACTTTGAAGCTTAGACAATCCCAGCAACTAAAACCGACTCGAATTTAAAATACTAACTTGAAGCAGTTAGTTAAACGAAGTAATGTTCCCCTCAAACCCAAGTAGCCGAAGCTTCCAGCACGACATCTCCAACAACATCCCCCTCCGCCCTAACGCCTACAACTGGTGTCTCTTTCCCTCCCTCTTTTCTTCGGAAACTGCTATTCTCGCCGCCAAAATCCAAGCAGACCTCCTCTCCGCACAACTTCTCTCCCTCCCTATCCTACTTAACAAACCAACCTTAGAGCACATGTGGACAATAACAAATAACTACTCTTCCCTCTTCGACACCCTATTCTTCCACAACACCCTAACCCCCCACCTCTCCATAGTATTTCAACCAATGAACATAGAAGGCTATTACTCGCACACCAACAAAACCGTCTACATCTCTTCTAATGTATCTTGGGAGCGAGCAAAGGTAGGTCATGCAGGCAGCGAGCTTCTTTCCACACTACTTCATGAGATGATGCATGCTTTCTTTCACTTTTGGGGCGATGAATCACTTACGCAGACACCGGCAAGTGACGGTGGAATAGGGAGAGGAGGACATGGGCGCGTATGGGCTGATTGTATGGTTCTTGTTGAGGGGGCGTGGAATCTGTTGCATATGATGGGGGTGGTGGGTTTCATGGTTAACTGTGTTGTTTTTGATTCGGTTTGTATTAGTATGTTTCAGGAGGGGTGGAGAGCCAGCGTAGAGGAAATGAGGAGGTGGGGTGCTGATGATGAGATGGTTAGGAAATGGGGACCTGGAGGGGAGTGGGGCGATCTTAATGTCATCAGTGAGAGTATGAGGGCGCATTTTTCTTGGGTTGTTGGCGAGGTGAGATTCTTGTAAGTATACTGAGCGTTTCTTGTCTCGTCGCCAATAACTGCTGAGAAAAGCGGATCATGGAGAGTGGTTTGACCACTCCAAGCATTAAGTAATTTTAATAATAAAACACCTACTCACCTCTTATGTCAATAGAAATGTACCACGTCTTTCAAAGTACCTGTGTTTAGTAAAATCCACGATAAATGATAAATTATTAATGTAAGATAGACAAAATGAGACCAGTGTGGTCGATAGTATTTGGAATATTGTGGGAATATTATACTACTGCGATATATTATTAGAAACCTACTTTAATACGTACTATTTACTATTTAAATTTCATAATACCTAACAATATTATCTTTTATATTATTAGTATTTTAATTAATATTATGATAATATCGTGGTGTTGTTAAGCTATAAAATTTAAGCTTTTTACTTTAGATTTTTACTCTACCTTTTTCAGTCTTAAATTTAAGCTTTATATAGTATAACGTATCCCTTCAGTTATCCTTACACCCCACGTGACTTAGTGGAACGCGGTTCTAACCTCATATTTCCAGCTTTGACGCGACTAAATATTTAAATTATTATCTTATTCTTTAAACCCTACTAAAGTATATAACGATATAGAAATTTAATAATAATTTACCTATATTCTTATATTTAAAAAGCACTGCTAAAAAAAATGATTATTCAGCAAGTTAGCCTATAATATAAGCCTATCTACTCCTACTACTTCTACTACTTCTACTACTTCTACCGCCACTTTTATACTCTTTTATTACTTCTTTTTAATCAATATACCTCCTCTTATAAGGCTAATACTACTCCTACTAAAAGAGCCTCAAAAGCTACTAAAAAAGTTCTTAAAAAGAAGGCCTCTTAAGTACGCTCTATAGACGTGTTTTCTCTAACTAGAAAGAATTCTATAAGATAGAAGTTATTAAGAGAGTAGGAGAGATTAAATAAAGAGGTAGAAAGAGGCGTACCTTCACTATATATAGAGTAAGTGTAAATAGCTTTAATTTAGATTTTAATATCTTAGTACTTTTAAACTAGCTTAGTAGTATTATTATTCAAAGCTACCTAGATTTTAGTCTAAAACTACCTCAAATAAGAGTAGTTTTAAACCGGACTATTAAACGCGTCTACACGTAGGGTGTAAGAATAACTAAAGAGATAATATAAAAAATATACAGCTAAATAGCTAGAACTATAGATCGATTTAAATAGAGTATTTTAAAAAAAGAATTATATAAAGAGCTCTTAAAGTAATCTAAATATTATAAGGTTAAAAAGGTGGCCTATATAAGAGGAAAATATATTTAAAAATCTATTAATACTAAGTACTAATTTAATAATAATAATATTAGATTAATAGCTAGAATAAATACAAAAACTAGTATATTAAATTTATTAAATTTTACTCTTTAATTATATATAAAGATTAACTAAATTAATAAATAAAAAATCTTTTAGTCTAAATACTAGCTAAATTATATATATAATTCTATAAAACGATTATATTAGTTTAAAAAAATAAAGCTAAGCTTTCTAGTATACGCTTAATATTTATTTAATAAAGTATATAATACAAAGTTTAGTAATAAGTAAGTAATAAAAGAGTATATAGAAAAAGTGTAAATAGCCTTATTTTAAGTAGTGTTTTAGGTTTCTCTATCTAATCTATTATTCTATCCTATCTTCATAATCCTTCTCCTTTCTACCTCTATTTTAAGGCTATTCTATCTAATCCTATTCTAATATATTACTTCTCCTAGCTACTCTAATCCTATTCTAAAATTTGTTCTACTTATTCTTTTCTATCTAAGGTATTAGAGTAGCCTTTCCTAGCTTATAAGAGAGGCTAAACAAGGTATATACTAGCCTTAAATATATTATTTATAGTATTATTAGTAGATTTAGTAGAAGTAGTCTTATCTAAGAAAAGTATATAATATTAGTCTTTAATTAGTACTTAAAAATAAGAGTTTTACTATAGTAAATCAAGTATCTAGTAGAGTACTTAATTTAGTACTATTTACTCTAATAGACGTAAGCTCTTATATTTAAGCCTTAACTAGTTTCTAGACGATATATTAATAATATTAATTATACTCTCTAATGCTTATACTATATAATAATATGAGATATATATATTATATATTACTTCTCTTATTATTTATTATTCTAATTATTACTAATATAAGCTACTCTTTTTTCTATAGACGTCTTAGCTAAGCTAGTACTTAAACACTCACTCTCTCTTAGTCTACCCTCTCTTAGTCTACTCTCTCTTAGTCTACCTCTTCTTAATCTACCTCTTCTCCTTCTTAATTATTCGAGGCGATTATTATTAACAATAGCGAATCCGACCTTATAATAGCGATATCTAGTAAAACATTTACGGAAAGTTATAAGAGAAGTGAAGAGAAAAGGACTTAGAAAGTAAGTAGTAGGATAAAGAGAATTAGGTTATTACTAATCTACTAGGATAATACGTAATTTAGATATAATATCTTATCTTTTAATAGCTTTAATAATATTATTATTTTTAATACTTCTTAAATTAGTCTATAATATTAGTACTTTTTATTGCTTTTTACTTGTTTTAATACTTTTTACTTATATACTTCCTATTCTATTCTATTCTCTCTAGCACTTCTTCTTACCTAGCTCTCTCTTTTAGTCTTTCTTACCTCTCCTATCCTAATTTAGTATCTCTCCTACCTAATTCAGCCTAGCCTATAAGTGAAATTAGCCTATCCTCTCCTTTCCTAATAGTGAGGGGTAGCCTATCCTCTCTGGAGTGCTAGGCTAACCAAGGCGGGGAAAGCTAAAACACTGATTTTGAGAAAAAGTAGGTTTTAGCGCTTACGAGTCATTAAAAGATATACTATATAATATCACGATATTACAATCGTATTATAGCGTATTTGGATACGTACTACTGGGATATCATGATAATATATTAATCTAAAATACTGTAGTATTTTATTACGATAATACTATCGACTACACTGAATGAGACTAACGTTTTGACTTCATCCCAGGAAGTGAATTGTAACGGCTATTTATCAAAAACACAAGAACTCACTAAAAACCCCTTCCCTGAGGCGTGATCAATCCTCGACCTCCCCAACAACCTTGACCCGAACACCCAAACTCCCAGGCATTGACTCGGCTAAGAAACAATCCCGCTTCAAGTCAATATCTCGCTCCCTAATAGTATCAAAAAGTTCGAGTTCGAAACGACGGAAAAGCATGGCGAGGGTGATGTATAGCTCTGTGTATGCGATTCTATTTTTTTATTTTTAGTTTCTATTCTCATAAAATTAAGATGAGTGAAGAGGGTTTGAGGCTGAGTTGGGAAAGGGGTACGAACTCCATGCCGGGACATTTTCTGGGCCCTTTGTTGAAAGCAAAAAAGTATTTTTCAAGTGGTGAGTTTGCTGGGTCCGGTTGCCACCGCTCAGGCTTGAAGGTTGTGGGTGAAGGATATATTTCAGGGTTGTAGTGAGTGTCGCGGATGGAGAGAGAGATTGGTGTCTGGAGTTGGTGGTTAGTTTTGTTTTCTTTGGCTGGGAAAGGAGTGAGATTCGATGGAGAAATGTACGAGAACGTACTTTTGCTGGAATAGTCCAGTCCTTGTATTGCAACGGTGTCGGTGGAACCATCGGCAAGCGAGAAGAAACGGGTGAAGCTACCCTCAACCCCTCTTTGATAATTGAAGTCTAGATTCTCATCAGCATTCCTTGCCTCGAGTTAAAAAGCGTGAAACTCACCAGCCAGACCAAATCTTTCAGGGTCTTATAATCTGGGATTTCAAATTTGTTTGGGATGGCCTTCTTCAATTCCTCCTTCAAGTGTTTGAGAACGTGGGGGTTGGATAATACATGGAAAGTTGTTGATGCAATAACACGCGCTACTGTATCACCACCGGCTGCAAGAATCGCAAAACCTTCTGATCCAATACGTGCTACTGTTTTTTCTTGTGGGGGTAGGTTGGAATCAAGGATGATTTGAAACAATTCCGGGTGGTCTTCCTTGGACATCTCCCATTTTTCTTGGGATTTAGCTGCAAGGAAATTCTCTGCTAGTTTATGCATATCCTTTTACTATCAGCAATCTAAAACTTCAAAACCAAGAGCATGATACAACTCACATTTTGCAAACTCAGCAGTCTTCCAAATGTAGGGTTGACAGTTTTTATAAAAGACAACGGGATATAGTCCACCAAACCGAGCAAGAAAGGGAACTGCTTAATCAATGGTGTGAGGGCCGCAACTGCTTCGATGGTACTGGCCCATTCCTCAGCATCCTTTTCGTTTCTCTGATATCCAAATGGTCCACCAAAACACATGCTGCCCAGTGCATCAGTTGTATATGCAAGCACAGTGTTTCGCATCACTATCGTTTCATTGTTTTCGCAATGATGCGAAAATTTTCCGGCAAGAATTTCGAGTTGTTTCTTCAGTGTGGATTCGGAAGCTGCTACTGATTTGGTGGAGAAGAACGGGCTGTTGGCCTGTCGACGTTTGCGATGGAGATTATGGTCAACTGTTCCGAAAGCTGCTGGGTATCAGTATAAAAGCTAAGATGTAATGACTGGTATAATTACATCCTAATGGCGCACCTGCCATTCGAGCTGCTGGTGGCCATTTATCACGATGCGTCGGATTCTTGGCATAGAGCACCTCATGCCAGTCTGAGTCCTTCACATGAATCTCATTGGGATTGATGCGAACGATTGGACCTAGATTTCGTCAATTAATATATATCTTCACAGAAAATCCAAGGATAAAATACCGTAGACATCGTGCATTCGATCGACTTCCCACACGAATTGGCCTCCATCCCCTTTCACAACATCGTAATAAAACTCGTACCATTGAGTTGCGGCTGCCAATTTCGGACCGGGAAAAGCGGCAAGGGGGTGGAAGTAAAGCCTATATATCACTAGATACACATAGTAAACAGAGAGGAGAATCGCAAGATACGGGAAGAGCCAAACGATGGCGATAGACCACATCTTGAGGTTAAAGATGGACGGGACGGTTCACATTCACAAGAGAAAGAGAAAGTGGGCGGCCCGAGGAGTTGAGGGGGCACGGGGGGTTTCCCAGCAATCCGGTCCCCCGGCTGACCTGGAGATTTTCTATTTATTCAGGGTATTGTTATCGACACCCCGGGACGTGCAGCAGATCAACAGCAGCGGGAACAAACCGGCAAGGTCAGCCAAAAAGGGACAGAGGTTGTTGGTTGGTTATACTTTTGGACATCGAAGGTGAGAGATTTGTGTTTACTTACCATTGGAAATAAAGAGCCGATTTCAACTGGCGATTGTTGGCGAGTTGAAAAAAAGAAGAAAGACTTGCACGGACTGTGGCGCAATTGCTTCTCCGCAACTGGCCCAGAGGGCGCACGCAGTACAAGCATATATTGCTTTTCCGGCCAAGTATGCCCGCTTCCAGTTGGATCCGGGCCATTTGCGTTTTATGTATCATTCGATTGATTGGTTGAGTTAAAAGAGAATTCTCTCATCGTTCACCGATATGCCGGGTAGTGCATCTAGTTTGTTTACCAACAGGTCTGAGTAAACCCAAGCGGAGTGTTGGTTGGGTGGTTCTTCGGCAACGGATGTGGTGGATCTGGCGGATCTGGTGATCTTCTTCGAGTCAATATCCTAATACAGGCTAGCGCTTCTTGTTCCCCTTTGGTGCCTGTTTGGCTGACTTAATTTGATTCTACTAGGAATGAGTCAAAGAGGCATGGCATATATTTAATTATATTCCAACTTTTGTGAGAGGAAATGCGGTAATTGTTTGGCTCGTTGGGGCGTATTTTGATATGCGTCTTAGAGAGTGCTGTTTCAGCACTGCTGAAACAGTAGTAATAAAAGACATACTAGGAGGTTCAAATATCCTCCTTTTAGGGCCTGTTTGGCTTGTGCATATTCTAGATGTGCACTACCAAAGAACTTACGGTTTATATTTATACATGGATGCACTTTAAGAAGTACATTATTGCTCTTTTCCTGTTATTTGAATCATGCAGTAAGGGCAGCTAAGAAACGCCATGGAAGAATGTTTTGTCTTTGATCTACTTCTTCAACCACCAAAGCTGGGTTACTAATAAACTACAGAAGTGGAAAATTAGGGCGCAGATAGAAGGTCCCGCTTTCTTTGTTTCAAAATTGGAAATGATCAGTGTATCAGCGAAGCTCTTTAGAGTGAAACGACAGTACTTTGTGCTAGCCTCATCTCTTTTGACTTTGTTCAGAATCTGTCCAGTTTTGGTTAAATAAACATAGACAGGTTTTCTTTCAAAAGCATGTCTGAGAACAGAAGTAAGTTGACTTGGAAGTTGGAATGTGAGAACGGAATTGCATTCAAGTGCGGGCACATAGGAACCATTTTGAATTCACTTGAAAACCTCTCGCTTAAATTCGGCACAAGGCACAACAATACTCCGATCTCTGCCTGCCTAACGATGATGTATGTCAATTTTGGAACTCCAGAACCAGAGTCAGTCTCCCACTGATTATCCACTCCAGCCTCCACGCACTCATGGCCTGTTAGCGGATGTTGAATCCAATTCGCATTCCTCCCCCTTCCCCAGGTAAGTTGCACATCTTTTCTCTTGCGAGTGTCAACATTGCTAATCTCGCAATTCACTCAGGTTGTTTCTGGATGGGTCCCCATTATATCTCTCCTACACCTTGAGCTGTTCTACTAGGTAATATCCCTACATGTCTCCGCCTAGCTATGATGGCTAACCTTGGGAAGCTTTTCGGTGAGCGGATCGCCAAATTCTGCAACCATGTCTCAAAAGACAGCTAAGAAGCTCCTCCTCAGGCGCCGAGGCTGCAAGGAAGATACGCCTGCCATCAAGATTGTTCCCTACGACCCTCATGTGCCATTTCTCGTCCAGTTCACGGCATTAAATCTCAAGGAGCCGACAGCGCGATGGATCGAATTCTTCGGCCAACTTACCCCCTATCACGCGAACACCCCCCGAACTTTCCAGAAATTTGAACTTCTTCCACCAGAGATTCGCCTCAACATCTGGGAGCTGGTTGCCAAAGAAGAGCGGGGACGGGTCGTAAGTGTTAGCAGGCAGTTGAAGCCAAAAGAAGAAGCAAACAACACCTTTTTTGAATGGACCACCGTCGTTGAACAATCGTTTCCGGGCATGCTCCGCGCATGTTTCGAGTCTCGCGCGGTCATACTCCGAATCCGGAATTACCACCTGGGTTTGGGACGCTCCTTTTCGAAACCGATCATAATTGATTACTTGACCGACGCCCTCGAAATGGATTGGGAGAACGTCTGGGGCTGGCGACAAACGATGCAACCAGATGTTTGCCCAAACCTCAGGTATCTAAAGATCAACTATCGGAACCCTTTCTTAGCTGTCCATCTTGCCAATATCTTCATCATGTTCCGGGGTTTGGAGGTCTTGGAGCTTACCAATACCAAGCCCCTGGAAGAGTGGAACGAAACCTACAAGAAGGAACTCGGTTTTCCGCTCAAATCTAGCAGTAAAATCGTACACAATGCTGCTGCAATCTTGCGAAAGGGAATCTTTGGTCCGACAAAGCATGCGATATTAGCCCATCTCGATTCTAGCTGGACTCCTCCAAGGGTTATATTCAATAACGCAGACTTATTTGGCTTCGCACGACACGAACCTCCGCCTACATTGTCGTTTGATCTCAGGGTTGAGGTATTACGTCTTCAGGAAGACTCAAGGATGTTTCCCTTCGGAAGTAATTCTCCATGCACAGAGAACTGTCCATGTAAGCGATTGGGTCCCTTGAAATCCTTTACCGCTTGATATGTTTCTTTCTTCGGGTCGTTTGTCTTGATGTGGTGTGTTTTTGGGGACGGGGAGGGGGGTGAGAACTTGCTATTGAAGACTTGTGACTTTGAAGATGTTATTCTGGAGCTTTCGGGCAGGGTGTTGTCTTTTCCAGTAGGAAAACCAAAGGAAAGAAGTGATCTTGTATCTAAAAGTCTCCCAACTACCGAATACCAATTCTCTCCAAAAATTGATAGTATGATACTAGTTAGAGTGTTGCTGTTACCAATGTCAATTCACCTACTGCACCAAAAGATTGGATAACGGAATTAATTTTTTAAACTTACTACAAGACCTGAGGCAAGTAATATTAGGTATTGATAACCGCCCTAAGTAAACTTGTACCGTCAACTTGAGTGTCCTGGACTCTTTGGGAAAACAATTTAGTTAAGTATTGTTGAACTATCAGCAGAAGAAAAGATTCTACTGGATTGTTTTGCTTATATCAAAACACCACGCATTGTTTTATATTACACTACATATTACAAACAATTGAGTTAGTTTTCAAACAGGAAGGAATCATAACCACCATAAGCTCACTTCCCCCTGCTCACTTTTTTAAAAGTCACTTTTTCGAACTCACTTTATTGAACTCACTTTCATAGTTTATCAGAAATCTTTTGATCATCTTAAACAATAGCCTCTCCTGAATAGACTTGCTGTTAAACTTGTATATCGTATATAGCAGACAATGAACCGTACCTACTTATCAAATAATTTTTGCACGAAGCTTTCTAGCAATCAATTTCATTGTCTAATATAAATGATAATGTAGATCTTTATATGATCCATCATTTTTTTTTCCCATTTACTTAGTCCCAGGCGTAACAGTCCATAGCGGGACCCAGCAAAGCAGGGTTTATTTAGGAGGCCCCGCTATGGACTGATTCGCCTGGGACGAAGTAGTATAGCACGTCATATTACAGGTAGGGCGTCTCTAATTTCGTTTCGTGTAACTATTGCGATAAAGTTGGCAAAAGGTGTCTGCATGGAAAAGGGGCTCGCCACGGACATTAAAAGCGGCAGTAAACAATGTACCTGTTCAAACTTTCTAGTACTCTTTTGGAACTTGATTGTTCTAGGCACTTGAGTAACTGCAGGATAACTTATCTAACTTACCCTAGAAAGTTGGAACATCGTGGGCTAGGTCCGTAGGCTTTTAAAGTCCTTCGCGAGAGGGGGTGAGCCACGTGTTACTCACAGGGGTAAAGAGAGTGGAGACGACTCTTTCCTTATTCAGCGCTAGATGGAACACCAACCACATGAGCTGAAACACGCTGAAATTATTTACGTCCCACAGGTTGAAATTGCCGCCGTATTTTTCAGACCCCATGAGTTGGATCCTTTTATAAATTCTTTTACAAGGATTATTTTCAATAAATTGAGGGGCTTGGCACAGCCCTAACGTGAGAGGGCGTGGAGAGGGCAGCGTTTACGAGCTGTTTGCCGCTTTCTCTCAAGTTGTTGCTGTGCCGCCTGTGCCCTCGGAATATGATTTACGTACTTGCCTTGTTTGCCGATACTCCCCACGGGGATTAAGTATCGATCTGAACCCCTTGGTGTTGTTTTCATCTTTCAGTTTTCGAACATCAAAATCTACTCACCGCCAAGTTTCACAATCGTTCAAAATATCACAACGATTTTGGCACTGTCTTTCATTTCTATCGTCTGCTAGTAAGGTGTATTTTTGGCATAATCTTCCAGGCTGGCTGCCGCCTGTTTTCGAAAAATTACAACAAAATAACCGGCAATCATGGTCGACTTTGTTTCCATTATCATTGCGGTGGTTTCTCTGGTGGGATCTTTAATCGCTGCCGGGTTTACGGGATGGGTCTCTTTCTACATCGACCAAGTCAAGCGGCGTTCTGAAGCAAAAGCTTTGATTCACAAGTACAGAGACCCTCTGACGCTAGCAGCGTACGATCTGCAGTCACGACTTTATGGTATCGTCCAATTCAATCTCCTTCACTACCACGACGACGAGGAGAAAAAGGATCTCATATATGTTTACTCTGCCTTTTTGGTTGGACAGTATCTGTCGTGGACCTATATTCTCCGACGTCAAGGTCAATTCTTGCGTCTTTCCACAGACAAAACCAACAAAAACCTGGATGAGATTTTGAGCACAATTACAGCAGAGTTCAGTTATGACAATCGCCAAGGGGAGAACCCATTTATGCTTTGGAGAGGGCAGCAAATGGCGATAGGGGAGCTGATGACAAAAGAAGAGGAAGGACAACTCTACTGCATGGGATTTGCAGCTTTCGCCCACAGGTACCACACTGAGCCAGAATTCAAGAAATGGTTCCACCCAATTGAAGCGGGGATTTTGGCTCTCGTTGATGCACGGGCTTCGGAAAATCGGATCGCGACTTACAGGCTGCGACGAGTACAGCATCTCTTGATTGATTTGGTTACTCTATTGGACCCGGAGCGTCTGGCCATGTCCGGAAACAAGCAGCACAAAGTGGATGCTGCGCATGAGTGCAAATGTGCCGGATGTCCAAGTCGAGAAAAGGATTATCTTGTTCCGCAAGCCACGAAGCTTCCTGTGTAACAATGTACACTTGATTGTTGCTGTGTTGGGTTTCCGGTCATTGGCAGCATGAACAATTCATTCTTTCTACTCGATGGGTGGTTGGTTGATGAGGGGTATATCTTCTGGTTGGAAAGGAGTAGCTGGAGCACTTCCATGCGCATTCCTGTACAACTACCCTTCTGTAACGCGGTGAGCTTGAAGGAAAGCGTTGGATAGAAAATATGTGAGTGGCAATTAAAATAGACTGGGAAGAGCTAGGTCCAAACAAGGGGGGTTCAAGAGATAGAAGAAGATTCCAGCTGGGAGTCGAGCATTGGACAATGGGGAGTTTCGCTTACAAATATCATGTATATTAACACTCTTCCAAAAAGCAAAGAAAAGAGCCCCTTCATTTTATATGGAGGGGTAGAGGTTACATACTAGTCCCCATTTCGACAGAAGTAGGACATCATCAGCGAAAGTCTCTTCTCCAGCAACAATTTCCTGAATCCACTTCTTGAGCTTTTCCTGATGACATATTTATTCCAGAACTTGTTAAAACAAATGTTTGCCAAAGGACAGACTCGTGAAAGTCACATGATTAACGAAATTCTAGAAGTGTCGACAAAGGAGAGCTTGGAGTGAGTTGTTGATGGGGGAAAAGGCATGTAGCTTCCATTCGAGATATTTTCTATGAATGGATATATTTAAGTATCAAGGACATGTCCACGTGAGAAAAATATGCCCTGTCAGCACGAATACTTCTCCAAGATGCCTAATTTCCTAAGCTGCATACCAAAACTCTCCGTCAACATGTCAAAAGAAAAGAGAAGCAAAGGAGCATGCTGGACCTGTTCGTTTCGTCGCAAAAAGTGCGACGAGGCTCTTCCCACTTGCTCTGTCTGCGCGTCGCTTTCTGTGCCCTGTTTTGGGTATGAACGGAACCCATCCTGGGCTGATGAAGGGGAGAAACAAAAGGCCAAGGCTGAAGAACTTCGAATTATTATTAGGGAAAATGCAGCTCTGAGGCGCCGTCAAGCAAAGCAGAAGCAGCAAATAGTTGCGACAAATCCGAAATTCAAAAACAAAAAGGTCACAAAAGGTAATAATGATATACGGCCTTCAATTCCCATCCGCTATGAAACTCATCTAATCATTGGCTAGACAACCCAGCAGTTAAGAAATGGCCCTCACAACCCGATATCGCCCTCGAGATATTCGGCCCCACGTTCGACAGCGAATGTGGACTCAAGTCCGAATCTGAAGCCAATTTATTGAATGATTTTCTTGACATTGTATTTCCCAGCCAATTCCCTTTTTATCATGCTTTAGAATCGAATGGTGGCCGCGACTGGCTGTTGCCATTCATATTAGGAACCAAACCCCTCTATCTTGCAGCTATCAGCATGGCTGCCTACCATCAACATCTTGGACCCGAAGTGCCCAGAGTTGAGCGCCTGGAAAAATTGCAGAAGTATTATTCTGTGGCTTTACTAGATATGCGGCAACACTTGGAAGCTTTCAGGCAAGAAGAGAGGACAATGTCTGTAGAAGGAAGTATTGAGGTTCTTGCTTGCATAGTGTTTCTCATAACTCTCTCAGTGAGTGTCAACTTCCAGAGGAGTTCCATTGGTCTCCTATGAATTACTGATTACTTTTCAAACATCAGGTCTTCGTTTGTGGTTTTGACCAAGGTTGGCAAATGCATCTTCATGCAGCCTCCAAAGTGCTTACGGGTTTGAACAACTTCTGCGCAGAATCCAACGAAGGTGGGTGTTCTTCGAGTTTTCATCCTTTCAGGGTGTTTTGGGAGAGGAGCGGGGCGAGGATTACGTTTCCTCTTCAAGACCTTAATGGAAATAGTAATGCTGACTTCGAAATCTCCCACAGCGCGAAAATTAGCATCGCTTGTTCATCGTAAAGCACACCACTTCTTCACTGCGGCCATATCTTGGTACGACATTCTTTCCTGTGCGTCATCTGGGTCCCCCCCTTGGGCTCCATTCACATGTCTTTCCGGTAAAGCTGCCTTTCTTGATTGTGGATCAGTGATAGGCTGCCACAACTCAGCAGTAGTGGAGATCTACTATATTGCAGAACTACACCTGCAACAGAACATGCTCGACGAGCCAGAAAATATAAGTAGCTCCCAACTAAACACTCGCTCAGTCCAAATCCGTGGTTCTCTGGAGCGCATTTTGGCCAAATATTCAAGTCAAAATCTTGATACAGACCTCCGAGAAGCCCCGCTGGATCGCTTAGCAGCTTATATCTCAATGTGTCCATTTTCAAGCCTTCTTCGGGAACACATCAGATATATGAAAGCGTAGAAAAAACAACTGTGGCCATAAGAAATCGTGGACTTGGTGACCCGGCGATCTTGGGGACGCTGGGCTGGCCCTTATGTCTTGCCGGTTGTATGGCCACTGGTAACCAACGAACTTTTTTCACGGAACTTTTCCATAATGGCATGGTGACCGATGTCAGATACGAGCATTTGATAAGATGTTATACGATAATCGAGGAATGCTGGCGGTTGAAACGCCAAAGGCAGGACGGAAGCTATGAGCAAACTGTTTTGAATTGGAAGGATGCTATGGAAAGTGTTGATACGGTGGTTTTATTGATATAAGCAACCTCTCAGCATTGATACAATGCTAAGCAGATCGAGCCACCTGGAACTACCAGCTTTCATTTCCATACAACTGAATAATTCTGCTTTCAAATCATGATTAGTTCGTTGAATTTGCTTGCTTTTTTGTTCTGACCCCCACCAGCCGAACTGGGTCAATCTGATTGGTTGGCGGCCCAGTTTCTCGTTTCAACTTTCCGTTCGCGAATCCCTCGTTTCGACCTTCCTCACTAGTTTGATTTCGGAGAATCTCGACGGAATTGGTATGAAGGTGGGAGATGGTTGAATCAGCTTATTGTAGTATACAACTACTCACTTCCCCATTCCCCATCACTCGCCATTAACATCTCTTTACAATCTACACTATCACATTACCCTCTATAATCTTTCTACTTTCCGATGCCTTCTTACGTGGTTGTTGGTGCTTCTCGTGGTTTCGGTGTAAGTCAAACATATCTCTAAGACCCCCATCTATTTCAACCCAGCTAACAAATCTCCCACATTCGTACGAATGGCTTCGAAACCTTAGTCAAGATCCAAACAACACAGTTATAGGAGTTGCACGAAGGGCGATTGTCTAAAGACAAAGTCTCTAACGTCCATGTTCTCGCCGGTGACATGACATCTGCCAGCTCTCTCAACGCGGCCGCCGAATTGGCATCTATCATTCTCCCAGGAAAGGCCCTCGATACATTGATTGTCAACGGGGCGCATTTGTCAAAGGCTTCAAACCATCTTCTCCCTTCTGTACTTGCAGGGGAGGAGAAGCTCGTACAGTGTGGTCGATAGTATTTAGAATATTGTACCACCACGATATATTATTAGAAACCCACTTTAATACGTACTATTTATACCATTTAAATGCCACGATATCTAATAATATTATCCTTTATATTATTAGTATTTTAATCGATATTATGATAATATCGTAGTATTACTAAGCCACAATATTTAAGCTTTTTACCCTGGATTTTACCCCACTTCTTTTCAGCCTTTTATTTTAGCTTTATATAGTACAACGTATAATACAAAAAATATATAGCTGAATAGCTAGAATTATAGATCTATTTAAATAAAGTATTTCAAAAAAAGAATCATATAAATAGCTCTTAAATTAACCTAAATATTATAAGGTTAAAAAGGTAGCCCGTATAAGATGAAAACACTAAGTACTAATTCGACGACAACAACGTTAGATTACTAGCTAGAATATAATAAACTAGTACATTGAATTCTACTAAGTTTTACCCTTTAATTACAGGCAAATATTAACCAAATCGATGAATAAAAATTATTTTAGTCTAATAAGTAAGTAATAAAAGAGTATATAGAAAAAGTGTAAATAGCCTCATTTTAAGAAAAAGTAGGTTTTAGCGCTTACAAGTTATTAAAAGATATACTGTATGATATTACGATATTACAATTATATTATAGCGTATTTAGATACGTACTACTAGGATATCATAATAATATATTAATCTAAAATACTGCAGTATTTTATCACGATAATACTATCGACCACACTGAGCTCGTACATGACGAGATACATGGTAGTCTCGATGTCAATGTTCTAGGAGTCATGTACTCCATCAAGGCCTTTCTTTCTCTCATCTTGAAAGGAACTGTGAAAAAGATTATCGTCATAAGCACTGGCTTAGCTGATTTGGAAATCTAGCTGGTTGACGAAGGGATCTGGGCTTCGGTCGTATACTGTGCTATGAAGGCAGCCACGAATATGATCGTTGCTAAATTTAGTGTGGAGCTACGAGAGCAAGGTGTCGTGGTGTTGGCTTTGAGTCCTGGCGTTGTCAATACAGCTGAGAAATCTCGTATGTCTCGCATTTTCTTACTTGGGGATTCCTCTTTCCTATTACATTTAAGGCGCTGTCACTAACCTCGAAAATGGTGACCGAAGCAGAGAAGGCCCTGGGAGCTGCACTTATGGCGACCGAGTTGGAAAGGACCCATGACTCCAGAGGAGAGTGTCAACATGCAAAAGAAAGTCATTGACTGTTTGAAAATTGCTGAGAGTGGCAAGTTTCTCAGTCACCACGGAGATAGGAATTGGTTGTAGGACTCTGTCGTGTTGGTTTTAAGAAGTTTATATTATGACCTTTCAGTCTGTTTGAAAATTCCTCCTAGCCCATAAATACACGTCGATCCTTAAACCTATGAGCCAAGTTATTATTTTTCTTTCTCGTTTCGTTTTATGGAAGCAAGTCACCAATGATAATTTTACCCGGAGTTATGAGTGGTAGTAACGGATATGACAGAGCCCTTTATTCTGCTCGTTTCTAAATTACCCCAAGTTCTGTATCACGAAATCAACTATGGGATACCTTGGAACAGTTTCCGCGTCTCGAGTTCTATAGACTCTTCGAACCATCCTTCCCATCACCACTACACACAACCCTCAACGACATCCAAAACCCAATCAATAGTCAGCTGCAACTGACTCGCCATCGGACAATGATCAGCCTTGATACGGGTAACATCCACCTTCCTCCCACTCTCCTTCTCAATAGTATCAATCCCATCTTGTTGGTTCTTAGGTGGAATTGCCCTATCATCCTCACAAAACAAAAAGGAGGTCGGGACGTCCTTATACCCAGCATAAGTCAACTCATCAGTTAAGCTGACAGCAGAATGGGATGTGAATCTTCTGATCCAAGCTTCTCCTTCTGCAAGTGGAAGATCGGAGAACGTGAGTTGAGCGGCTCGGGTAATGTTTTCTTGATGTGCCCAGCCGTTGACCTGTTGGATTGTCAGTATTCAGATTCTTCAGTTTGTGGAGAGAGAGGGTCCACAAACATCAACGGTCATTTGCCCTTGATTCTCCGGCGGCACTGTAGAAAGCATGCCATAGGTCGAACCCCCAATTGGGACCACAATAGAAGTCATATACGCCAATTTCACTACTCCTCCTTTCTTCCCTTGCTTCTTTCTATCCTCTTTCGCCAGCCCCTTCACGCTTTCAGTCCCCGGAACTCCTCCATACGAATGGGTGATGATAATGACATCCTTCCCTTCGTCGGCAAGCTTTTCGATTTCTCCTGCGATGAGAGCGGCATCGGTGTACATCGTTCCGGGGATACCTGGTCCTGGATCACCAGCTTTGATGTTCACGGTTGTGAGAGGAATTCCTTTGATTTCGTAGCCCTTGGCTGTTACGGCGTCCGTTATTGATGAGTAGAATACGGGTTGTCCAAAAGCACCGGGAATGAGTAAGATCGATAGGTTGGACATTTTGGCAAGTTTGGAGGACTCGGTAATTATGATCAGAGGAGATTTGTTTTTCGAACGTCGAAACAGACAAAGTATTGATATCGAGGTACTGGATCGAAGTCGCTGTGAAGAGAAGATGTTGACTTCTCAAGTGCACTTGCCGTTCCATTATATATCCCCCTTCTTTCAATTTGATTTCTACAATTCACAAGCATCTTGCATCCAGATTCCACTTTTCTGACCCTGCTTATATGATTCTGATCTCTGTGTAAGTCTTTACAGGATCATAAATTTACTTTCTGACTGTCAGAATCCCACTACCGGAGCTCGGCGGCAGGCACTTGCATATTTCAGGCCCTTGTAGAGAATCACAACACATAGACTCGGTTGGAGAAATATAACAAAAATATGACTAGATGTGCAGGATGCTAATTAGCTATTCCCGTGAGTTTTAAACTTTTTGCTGGTGTTTGCGTCGAATTATGTGCGCTGGTACTTCCTGAAATAATGCCACGCTCATTTGGTGGACAGCCCCTATTTTTCAGGGATCAAATGCGATCCTACGGGCTCGCTTACCCTAACTTGTCTCCCGGAGGACAGAAAAAGTGGCAGTAAATAGGCCTCCGCAAGAAAGTTCACAACATTTACAACTCAACGCAAGCTAGTTCATAACTTTCTACAGCCGAGACAATGGTTAACTAGGACTATCCGCATCTACTGTACTTTTCTTCTTCTTTTGTTTTTCTGTTTTTTTCTGCCCAGAGGTATTCAAGCCTGTAGGGTTTCGTGGGGTCGCTATTTACAGCCACTTTTTCTGTCCACCGGGAGCTTGCTCAGTATGTAAATGCCTCAAATCAGGCTGGCAGCAAATCAGAAGTCTTTATGGCACTTTACAGCGTATTACAGCGTCTCTACGGGGACGGAAAAAGCGTCCGAATTTCCTCTTACGCAGAACCCTATCATTACTACATCAGTTTATCTAAAAAGAATTCCTTATAGCTAAGTAATCATTAAACAAAGTTATATCTTTTTTAATGATTATTTTGTAGTCCTATTTCTAACTTAAACTCATTTGTCAAGGGAGGAAATGGACGTTTTTTTTCGTCCCCGTCGAGACTACCCTTTTCCCCCATATTGCGACAGTGTACTTTCTCCTCAATCAAATCGGTATAAATATCCCCGGTAACTCGGGGAAAAACCCGCTGATCGCAAATCATCATTATACCCAATTATTAATATAAAAAAATGTGCGCCAATAGTTCTCTCATAGGGAAACCTTCGTATACTCGGGCAAAAGTCCCTCCGAAAGATACAAATTGCGGGGCGGACGGCGTATCTAAACGGCCCGAGATATACATCGTCTTTAGAAGAAAGCATCAGTGATTGAAAACGTCGGTTTAATTTCATCAGAGAGTAACTATCAAGGTCGTGAAAACAACTCTTTGTAAACATTATTCACATTGAAAACACTCACTCATTCATCCCCCTCTCAATATTCGCCTCCAGTATATATTTGTGGCCACTTAGAAGTACTATTCACAACTGGGTAATCGCTAAGCTCTGGGTAGACATCGGCCTGTTTCGAGTGTCAGTACAGAAACATTTCTTCTTATCAGAGTTAGACTTACGAGATTTACCACTCCAGTGGTTAATTTAGGTACGTGATCCACGACTGGTTGCTCGGATGTGAGATTGATGGTGATGAATTGAGAAGTAAATCGAGATGGGTCGCCGAGGAGGTAGTTGTGTGGGGTGATCATGACACCAGATTGTGCTGTGGTGAAGAGGGTGTTTGGGAGGTCACTACGAGAATTAGTCCCTCATTCATGTTTGATAAATATCGTTGTGAACTCACCCAGTATGTGGAACATGGTGCATTCCCAGGTTAAACCATACAACCCTAAAAACGAGTTAGTTTCGAGAAAACGCATCATTCCGCCATGTAAAGAACTCACAAATCCTCCTGATCAAGCGAATCACCATCAAAGAAATCACTAAACACAACCAGAGGATCATCCGGATCCTGAGAGTTCCTCCCCAAAGAAGACTTAGGCTCAGTATCCTTCTGCTTAGTAACATAAAGATTATGTTCCGCGAAAGTAGTAAGTTGTTTCGCGATACTTGATTTTTGAATGGTGGAATGGATTGGAGAGCCGAGACTGGGTGCAATGCGGTAACCTCTGTACTCGCCCCATTTATTAAGTGATTCCTTGTTCACTATATTAAGCATGGAACCCGCGTTTGTGGGCCAGTTGATTTTTCCTTCATCTTCTGTGGCTAGGAATGATCGTTCTAATTTCATTGTGTTGCGTTGCTCTTTGAGCCATGTGTAGTTGGTGGTTACGGGGACGACGGCGACCTCCTCGAAGCTGTTGGCTGTTCCTTGGATGTCGAGGTCGATCTTGTAGTTTATCACATGGTCGTGCTAATCTTTTTAGTAGTTTTCCGTATTTTTGTGCACCAATTAACTCACCATGGATCCTGAAAGTGCATCGTGGATTTTGTACCCATAATCTTCGTTGTTAGGTGCCCATGCTCCTTGAATGTATCCTGAAGCTCTGACCTTCATCTCGACAGTACCATCAAGAGAAAATACGTAGTCAAAGAAATAATCGTAGTTTCCGATCGTTGCAATCCATCGGACGACGAGCTGGGAGTTCTTCACGACGTTGACATAATTCGTATTTGTGTGACGGGAGAGTGGAAAGCCGGCATCCTCTTCGAAAATACAAATGCTTCCAGGATGGAGTGAAGTTTTTCCATTCTCATGAAGCACGGTATCTAGATACGTTGCTGCCGCTGGGCAATCCCAGCCTTTGACCAGTGGCCACGCACGGGTTCCAATTCCGTATGTTGTATCGAGGTATGCTGTGCCAGATTGATGGGGGTCGTTACCAGCATAATGGGCATGTGCCTCTTGGAGTGCTAGAACGATTTAGAGACTATTTTCTGATGAAATTGGAAGCCTAAACATACCAAGTTCAAAAACAATACGTTCATTCAAGTACTCAATGTCGTGGAATGTCAAACCAGAATCTCTGTTAAAGCCCAAGAAAAACGAAAAGTCCATCCATTCAATGTAATTCGCATCTTTGTCAACGGCATATCGCTGTGCGAGTTCGATCAAAACTGGCGCTGGCTCAAAATCGTAAGCTGGAGCTTCTCCACGTTGCGACGCGCCTGCCCAGACACCATCTACGGTAAAGGGATAGTGCTTAAAACCAGGTTGCTCCCAGGCTGTGCGGAATTCTTCAAGTGTTAGGTAGAAGACATCGTCGTACAAAACCCCAAGAAATTTCCAGTTGGATGGATCGCGAGTCGTGATATCTGGGGAAGGTCAATTTGAAGCTCGTTCACGATTGCGATTGACAAGGTAAGAAGTCTCGGAAGGAACATACCGAATTTCATCCAGATGCCTCCTGGGAGAAGAGTTCCAGTATCATAACCTTCTGTTGGAATGACGGATGGTGAGATCTGCACCTACTGTGAGCAATGTGACTATGGTATTTTTATGTATAACATACCCAGTCAATGATTCGGCCCTCTTCTTTTACCAGAGGATCATTGTTGTAAAAGACGGCTGTATCGTTGGGAGATCCTGTAATGGTCTGTTTTGGTCAGCGAGATTTCGAAGGAAATCGCATCGGAGTTTCACTCACCCAACCAAATAGGTCTGCCGTGATATCCGAAATATTGGCCATATAACCGAGTTCCCAATCGTGAATTGCATCGGCATCAGCTAAGAAATTTGGCATAATTCCGGAGCCTTTGGAGTAAATGTAATCCAGCGGAGCAATGGTGGTGTGTTCATTGACTGGAATTGGGCCAACAACAAAGTTCTGAGTGTAGGCCGATTCGTTTGCGCCAAAGAAAATCTCGACACGAGCATTCTTCACGGGCAATGGGCCATTGCTGTCCAGATATGCCAATGCGTGGGTTTTGTTTGGATGTAGTATCTCTGTGATACCAACGGTGTTATCCCATGGACTAGCTTTTGTGTTTACGGTCAAGTTCAGTCCACTGGAGGTATACAGCCAGCCAAGTAAACCAACTACCTCTTCATTTTCTAAACTGTTCCAGATGTTACTGTGAGGAGCTGTAACAGATGGAACAGTAGAAGAAGAATTGAGACTTCGACGTCCCCATGGTGGCGTCAATATACTTCTGTGATCACCTGGCCGTGGGCGGGGTGATGCCTCTGTAGCTACAGAGAACACCACAGAAGCTAGGAACGCTCGAGAGAATAAAGACATTATGATCAAGACCGGGAGATGTGAGAAGGGTTCTCTGGGTGGTGTTTGATTTGCGGAGGAGCTCTGAACCTTTTATATCCTTTCTCTGCATCCATGAACCGGGCCCCACGCTTGAAGAAAATACCATGAACAATCCTCAGCTAATCAAAGCCGCCCAAGCTATCTTTCTCGTTGCTTCATCATCTATCTCTTGGCATTCCAGAAAGAGAAGATATGGCATCCGAAAAGGAAGAATCGAAAGATGGGGGAACGAAATCCTTCAAGCAGAACAAGCAAATTATCCTGGTAGACACCTTTTATGGTAATATGCAATAGACATAGGTAGGCGCAAGGCACTGGCGCAAGGGGATGGCATGTTGCTTTCTTGGCAACTTCGACACTTCCGCCATTTGAAGGTTTGGATACCAGACTTCTGAGAAAATATCAGGACGGTAATTGTATTGTTGAGATCCTAAAAGGGTTCTATCAAACAACCCCATCAGAAACAGAGGGCGGATCGAGACTGAAAAATCTCGACTTGGCAGCCATGAACCCCAAAAGACTCAAACAGAAATCGAGAGAACATGCATACCCAGGGCCATGGTAAAGAACGATGCCGCGAACCAAGAAGAACGAAGAAAAAAGCTTGAACAAAATCAAAGTCCCACCCTTATCGCACTGAAATCCTTCCCCTCTTCATCCCCTCTTCGTGGTGACGAAATTTGTTTCCTGCAGCCTTCGGACCAATCTTTCAAAGACGAAAGAAGTAAAAAAAAGGCCCAAGAATATGCAAGGCTCGCTTGGCATAGTTTATATACCCACAGGTTGCGGTATTCAGGTCCGAAAGATAGATAACATAGGAAATGGGGAGGGATAGTGGGATAGATGGGGGTAGAGCCGTAGAGGGGGGGGATGATAGCGGTCGCCAGTCGCGATTTTGCGACTGTAAAGATTACCGCTCTCTTGATGTGGAGACCTGCAACTTCAATGTCAAGCCGACAATGTCGTTGCCATGTCTTCGCGATTGATAGAGGTCATGAGATGTTTTGGCTTGTCAGGAGATGAAAAGAAGCGGGAAGACCAACCGAGTCGCGCCCCCAGTGGACACAGACTCCTCCTGGTGGACAGAAAAAGTGGCAGCAGAATTTTATTTTACAAGAAGTAGCAACGTTAACAACTTAACGTAAATAAGATAAAAACTTTCACGACTTAGTCTTAGATTAATTTAGTATATTACGTATCTACCTATATTTGTGTTATATTTTTATAGTTAGTTGTTGCTAAGTTATATGTCGCGAAGCTGGTAGGATTGCTAAATTGTGGTGCCAACTTTTCTGTCTACCGGGAGATAGAATAAATAGCCTGCAACGTACACAAACCTAAAAAAAATGACTTTCCGCGTTCACATTATGTTTATTTAATATTCTCCGCATCTTCTCGTATTTCGCTATGGTTTTTGAAAGTCTCTTTATCTAGAGTGATTCCACGTACCGGGAGACAGGTTACTGCTACGGTACTGCCAAGTCCTTATTTCAGAATCGATTATTTAGAACACAGATTTGCATAAGTCATATACAAAGACCTAATACTATGATAGGTATAAAAGCTACGTTGACTAATATAACACTATATTTAATAAGTTATATATATCTTAACTAAACTTAGATTTCTTTCTAAGTTAGCGTATAACTATATTAGAGCCTATTTAGCTCGTATATTATTTAATTTAGATATATAAGCTTTATATACGAGTATAGAGTTAAAAGATATACGTATATATTTAATTATCTTATTACTTTTAATTAAGAATTAGTAATTACTATTTAGCTCTCTTATATATATTTAGTATAACTATTATTAGTTTTAGTTACTTTAAAAAAAGTCTACTACTTTAAGTATTATTATATTATAAGATAAAAGACTAATATTATTTATAAATATCGACTCTAATTATTATAATAATATACTCGATTTTATAGTTATATATTTATAGTAGAGCTATACTAGTACTAGTAGTAATAGAGATTAAGGAATATATATATATAAAAGTTAAAGATTAAAAGAATAAAAGAGTATATTATTTAAATTTAGTAGTATATATCTTTATATCTATATTTAAAAGAAGTATAAGTGTAAAGATATATACTATAATATATACTAGTTAAACGTTAGTATATATTATAATATATATATATATATATATTACTTTATTATTTTTAGTAGTATATATATTTTTAAAGAACTACTAATCTAAGCTAAATAAGCTTTTAATTAAAACTTTTATTAACTAAAACACTTTTATAAGAGCCTATTTAGCTCGTATATATCTAGGATATATACTACTAAAAACTAGGAGATAATATATATATAATTATATATATATACTAGTATTTAGTATATATATTTAAAAGTAATATAAATCCCTCGTTTAACCTCGTATATCTTAGTATATATATAATTAGAATATATATTACCAAAAAAGAGTTTTAGACCTCTAGAGAGATAAATCTTTAAAACTTTATATATATATGTTTTTTTACTACTATTAAGACATCTATCTATACTATATATAAGAATATATACTAGGATATACACTAGTATATATATTACGAGCTAAACATTTACTTAATATATTAAGAAACAATTAATAATATATACTAACTTATACGAGGTTACTATTTAGAGTATTTCGTTAAATATCTATATATATATTTAACTACTTTATACGAGCTAAATAAGCTCTAAATTCAAAAAAGAGTATAGTATTATAAACTATAGTCTCTATAAATATAATACTAGTTTATATTAACAAAAGAGTATTATATTAAGAAGCTATATACTTGTTATATATAAAACCTGCCGTAGTCGCCTCGCCTCGCCTCTTTTTATACAAAGCTATGTCTTAAATAATCGACTCTCTTATTTCGTCTATAGCTCTTCTTCTATCATAGTCGCTTTCAACAAATATAGTGCTAACTGATATTTCACGATTAGAAAGAGTTTGATATAACTGCGAGGACTATTTAGAAAAACCATGAATAGTATAAAAGAGTAGTATAAGCGAATAATAAGATAAGAAGGTCGATTCCTCGTCGTTTATACTTGCTCTCTTAATTTTTATTTAGCTTACTTACGACTTATATTTTTTTTACCGCTTATCTTGCTTGATACATAGCTAGCTTACTCAATCTATAGCTTACTCGAAGAAGTGATAGCTTTCTCAACAATTGGACAGCTTACTTAATAATTCACAGGTTACCTTGAGAGCTTTTTTGTAGCTTACTCGACCGTTTGATAGCTCACTCGACAACGTGCATTTCCGGCCCCCAAATATATCGTTGGCTTACTGGACAATCAATCAATAGCATACTTACACCTCTTTCTTCGATAGCCAATTTGATAATTGATGGCCTACACGGACAATCGTCTAGAAGCAGACGCAATTAAATACGCGAGAGTTGAGATGTAAAATGGCAAAGACTAAAAAAACCCCGCTTACCTTGAAAATTTACACCAAGGAAGTTATTTGCAAGGGTATGATCATTCTTATGCGTTGAAAAAAAATCTCACCAATTTTCTCTCTCTCCCCAAGACAACCAACCGTCTATCCTAGTGCGTCCGCATGTAAACCGCCCCCTTCCATCTCTCAATCATCGCTAATCGTCAACGTATCCATCAACCTCGCAACCGGACACTCCACGTCCTCCTCCGTCTTCAGCAGCCACTCCACCCTATCGAGCCCCACCCTCGGATCACACTTCCAAACATTAAACAGCTCCCGATACTTCTCGCCCATCCACTCCGCCAGCATCATCGCCGTGAACCCCCCATTCTCAACGAGTCTCGTCCAGTACTCGTTAGGCGAAGCATACATGACCATCCGGGCCAAGAAATGCAGAAACGGATGAGTCCCAAGTCTTTCCACAGGCAAACGATGCTTCTCGGAAAGCCAGTCGAATCCGCTGAGCTCCAAAGCTCGAATCGGATCAACATCGAAATCATCGAGAAAGGTTTTGACGACTTGGTTCTGGAATTTTGGCGCCTCGAATTTCCGTCCTACTTCCCAGAGAGCGGCGTAGGTGATGTTCCTCAAAGAACCGTCTTGGTCGATGTAAGCGGTGGTGATTTTCTCGGTTTGTGTCCATTCACAGAAACGGGAGAAAGCGAGCTTGAACCATTCGACCCGGGGGATGATGATGTAGGGGTTTCCATTTCGGATTGCCCAGCGACCTAAGCGGTAGGAGGCGGCGCAGAGGAATGCCGGGTCGCAGTCAAGCTCGATAAATAGGTCAGAGGGGACGTCGTCGATTTGTCGATGGTAGATTTTGAATCTGTGATCATCGAGTTAGAGAATATTGGGTGAAGCTGGTGATGGACTTACCCTTGGAATTTGAATAATCGATCCACGAAGTTGGGTGGGAACATTCGAGGGGCCATGGTGGTGTATCTGAAATGCTCTATCCACCAATCTGGTTGGAGAGTCGCCGGCTCTTGGTATTCTGATATTTTGCTGGTTGAGAAGAGTTTGGGATTTGGGGTTGTGACTGGAGATTGACCGCGACTTGTTGGTACTTATCGAGTACTATATGGCTCTGGCTGTTTCTGAAGAGAATAAAGGGTGGCATCGAGTCGCGTCGAGTTGCAACCGCGACTCGCAGCGAGGCTTTGTGAAGATTCTGGAAAGTCGCGCCGCTCTCTCGGCGGTTCGTGATTTTGAGTGAATCGACGCATTGTGAATCACCAATTCTTTCAACTTCTGATACAAGGGCTAAAAGCATTGGCCCATTGCATCCCATCACTCTTTTCCGCTAGGAGAAAGCGTAGCAACCTGGAGGTCTTGCCATGTACCACATCAAAAACATCACGATACTCCTCTTCAAATCGACAAAGAATCACTAGATTCTTGCAAGAGCCCGTCGAAAACACATCTCGAGTGCGCTACAAATTTAGCTGACGAGTTTCGGGTAGAATCCTTTCATTCTCAAAATACCTGAAGGTGTCTCGACTGAAGCAGAGCAAACAATCTTGAAGAGTCTCGTCAAGTTGGGTTCAAAGAAAGCGGTGAGGCATGGCAGAATTCCAGCCCAGTTTCCGTTCAACAGCCTGCGAGGAAACGTGAAGAGTACAAAACACCACGACCTATCTGAATCAACAACACTCTCACGCGAACTGTTTCTTGCCTTCCTCCTGCGGAATTCGAAAGGAAGGAAGCAATTAAACTGTAGTTGGCTATTGAGCCTCGAACTTCCGAATGCGTACGCACCATTCGCACCACCTCGCACGACCCCGCGCGATATCCAGGAGAGGCATTTAAAACCACGAACAAGAGTCGAGTCCGATGTGATGGATTGGTGCTTTCGGTATCTGCTCGAGCCTTGGGCTTTTCCGAAAATACCAAAAGAGAAAGGAAAGGGAGGGCAACTGCTTGGAGCATTAAGGAGCGCGCCTTTCCCAAATTTCGGGCCTGGACTAGGCAAAAGACACCAATGAAAACGCTATACGGGTCTGGATATGGGTAGAACGACTTGATATATTTGTGCAGGTGCGTTCTGCGTCCAGAAAAACCAAAAAATTCTGCAATGGCAATACCTGGACCTGGGCTGGTTCATTGGGGGCACATAGTGGAAGCTGGCACAATATGGACGATCACTCTGCAAAGTCAATCAATGCCACCGAAAGATTCTTCTATTACGATTACAATAATGCATGCCACCTCGGATTAATGCACAAACACCATTACCGTCCATCTGGACCTCACCCATAACCCATTAACAAACGCCTTGGTTGGCACAATTCCTCACAAAGACCCTCGAAGGTCGCTTACAATCCACACTGACTTGCATCAACCTTGGTGTATCCGGCGTCGATGCGTCCGAGAGTGCTGGCTTGTCCGTTGGTCAATTGGTTGAGTGCTTGCAATCCAATGTTGAATCCCTCGCCGGCGTGGTCGATGACGAGAACGTTGATCGAGTTGCCTTGCCAGCTCAGGTTGTAGCATTCTCCGCAGCTGGCCGAGTTCCATCCCGCAACAGTGGAGGCGCCTCCGACCCGTGGGAAGCTTGGGAGTGAGCCTTGGGTGGTGTAACCTTTTGTGAGGAGGCCGTTGGATCCGTCGCTGCATGAGACATCGGCGAGAGAGCGTCCAGCATCGTCGTAACCAGTGTCTGGAATTGAAAGTTAGCAGAGATCTTTGGCAGACAATCTTTTCCCGGGAGAAGGGTGAGGGAGCACCAACCATAGGAGACCGTGATGGCTGTTGCGGAAGCAATGAGAGATGCAAGAAGGGAGAAAGTTGGGAATTGCATGTTGAGTGGGTTGGTATTGTTGATGGTGGTTTTGAAGAGATGGGGATATTGATTGAGCAAGTGTGGAAGTGGTGATGTTTGGATGCGATGAATTGATGTTGATGAATGATGATGGAAGAAGAAGAGATTCGTGAGGGCGAAAGGTCTTCTTATAAGGTATGTACCTCCTACCCCTCCGAATGCTCTTTCCCTCAACATCTTTCCACTTTCTCGTATTCTTCCAGGAAGTCGCGACCCCAGTTTCTATTTCCGGATTGAGCTCTCAGAGTCAGAACCTCACGGCACTTGCGGCGACATGCCGGTACGAGCCTTCCCCACCATTTTTCACCCTTGGATCGTTGGATGCTTTGCTGGCAAACTGACGTCAAGGGTCAGCTTGGCGAGGACGCCTTCTTGCTGGCAAGAGGCTGAATGAATGCGATCTCGTGATTGCGCTGATCTGTTTATTCAATACGAGCCCAGGTGCCGTGTTTTGATGCAAGATCTCCACTTCGTTCTATACGGAGGTAGGTGGAGTTGGAGGGATGACCTGGCGGAAAACATCGGTCATTTGAGTACGAAGTGCTTGCTCGGCGTGGAGCTTTCACGACGACATTTTTGATGTCCTTCAGGAAGAAAGATTTATTGCTTCTCACGTCTTTTCAAATTTACTGTACAAGCAATGATGGAAACAATAATTAAGTGCGGTGAGGTGCAAGCAGGCATCAACAGATCAGCGCCTTCCCGTTTTGCCCGCCTTGGCGCTGTGGAGCAGTAACAAACGGGTGGTGGCTCAACAACAACAACTTTATTTAAAATCTCACGATGAGGCACTTGAGGAGGCAACGTTCCTTCCCAACATGGTCAGTTTTGAGTTTGGGTTGAAATGCTTCATAGTGGAGCGCATCCATTACCTGCAAGTGCGAGGAAGCCGCCTCTGCTGGTATGTGGGAACTTTACGAGGTGCTCTCAAGTGAGAGTGAGTCTGTAAATATTCCTGCAAAGCCCTATGGACGGATGGCGCGAGAGTATGCAGGTTAGTATTTTTGATACCTCTCCTAGCTATAGCTATCTTGTGCGAGACGAATGTGTGTTGTGGTGTCGAACGACCTTTGTTTAGAGGCTTCCATCTCAATTTCCTACCCCGGATACCAAGAGCTTTTGGGTTACAGAAATTCTTTTTCCTCCTTCTCCGCCTCCACGCTTCTTTCTTATTTCTATCAGATGCTTTATCTTTATGAATGGGTATGAATAGGAGGTACTATTCTCAGTATGAAAGAGAAGTCGTTGTCTCGTGATATTTCGATTCCTGCAGCATCGGAAACGCAACATTAACAAGCATTGGAAGCATCGCATTCAACACCACTCTCACCCCTCAACCCGTCAACCCCTGACCTGGACCGTAGGCTTCGAAACCAAACAAGAGCTCAAAGCCGCAACTTCAAGCGGAGGCAGTGACTGTAATTCCAACCCCCACTTCGCCTCCAACGATCAACGCCTAAGACAAGCATGCAGCACCATCACACCAAGTTCCTTCCTCACGGTTGGGGAGGTTGATTATCGCCATTACTATCTGGGAACGCCGCCGGGATTTGATTTTACAACGACAGCCAGGTACGTGCTGTTCTTCGAGGGGGTGGCTAATAATATTAAATTCCCGGGACTGACTCCCAGGACGGAGGTTGGGACTTGCAAAAATGCTCTTACAACGTCTGTGTATCTGATTTGATTGCGTAGGCGAAAACGAGTATCGTTGAAAGGGCGAGGACTCCTCCCCCCGCGGAAAACGGGACTTGTGCTACGCTCGCGACAAGTCTTTAAAATAATGCACCAGTGTCTTGTAAAGATACGAAAGGGCAGTCGTAGAGGAATATCCGTACGAAAGGCCTTTTTATCTCCCCTCTCCCTCTCTCTCCATTTTTTTTTTGTGAATCATCCAGCGTTTTGACTCGTAGCCTTTAGTGACTCCTCCATTCTCCTTAATACGCCTCTAGCACCCTGCTCCCCCACTACGGGGAATAACTACAATCTCTCCCTCATCCAAACGACCAAGGGCGAGAAAACTGCTATCACACCCATCCCAACGGTCCTCATGTCGGCAGCGAATAGAAAGTACCGTGGAGTCGGATGTTAGTCTTGAGTGCTTGAAGCCTGTTGGGGGACCGCTGCCCGAGGTTGCTAGTCCTAGTATAGTTGCTAAGGAGGGTTATAAGTAGGAGTTTGAGAAGGTTTGGGATAGAAGTTGGAACTCTGGGATTGCTACTCGGAGAGGCGTAGGTGGATCTGAGCTTAGTTAGGTTAGAGTGATTTAGGGAAATTGGGATAGGGGGTTGGAGTTTGGTTGGGAGATGTGTTAATACTTGATATTTTCTCTCTCAATCGTATGGTGGGTGAGTTGAAAATGGTTATGGCCATAGCTAGCCACCACGAGCTTTGTGAGGAATCTCTTCTAGGTGGTGAACACTACAGGGCATATGCTTGAGCGACAGCGGGCGTCGCAAGATCTCGCTGGCTATACTCACTCACTCACTTAGTTCTAGACTTGAAATAGATCCAAGCGATCTAGCTAGCCTAGGTATTCATAGTAGTAGCGCGTGAAGTAATCTAGAAAGGCGAATTCGAGACGCTTGAGTTATCGTGTAACTCGAAGATATCTAGTAAGTAAGCTAGACATTTCGAGGAAACCTTAACTATATAATTTATATAAGTATATACTATAAGATTATAGTTCTCTAAGCTTAAAAGAAAACGCGGTATTTAGACTAGTACTTATTCTAAGAGATTAATAGGATTTAATATCCTTATCTACTTCTTAACTAAGTATTCTTTTTCTTCTTTCTTTTTTCTTTAGTAATTAATACTTTTATTCTCTAAATAATTATAAATACCTAGAATAGAATATTCTCTAAATTAATCGAAAAGTAACTATTCTATTCTTCTAAATAATATATCTTAAAATTAGAGAAAATTCTAGTTAGAAAAGAGAGAGATTTAAATTAGATTATACTTTTTTCTTTTTTAATTAAGAGTTTTCTTATACTATTACTAATCTACTAAAGAATTAAGAAAGATAATAAGTTAATCTACTTATATATTATCTACTAAAACTTTTTTAGAATTAACAAAGTAACTCTAAAAGCCTCGAAATACGTTTAGACGATCGTTAGATAGTCTAGAAAGAGACTAAAGCACTCTATAATTATGTTAAATAATTATAGTAGTAGTAGTAGTAGGAAAAAGAGAGGCTTATAAAGAGCCTCTATTCCCCTCTCTAGAGTATTAGTAACTAATAAAGATAGTATAATAAACTAAGAAGAGTAGAGTATAAGGGGATAGAAGGGAGTATTAGACTATATAGATATAATAAAGAAGAGCTTAATCTAAATAATACTTAACTTAGTAATAGAGGAGAGAGGTATTAAAGTAATTATTAAAGTAGTAAGAAAAGTACTTAAGTATAGAAGAACTAAGAAGAGAGAGGATAATATGATTATATATAGAATTCTAAGAAAGGAGCTTACTATTATAGTTAAGAGAATAGGAGGAATAAAGGAGCGTAGTCTAATATAGGTAAAGAGAGCTAGAACTAAGAGACTATAGAGAGAGGTAGTAACTATACTATAAAGGGAATACGTAGTACTAGCTAAATATATAAAGGAGATTATAGTCTAAGTAATAGAGATAGATAAAGAGAAGGATAAGCTATTACTAAAGGAGGTAATTAGAGCTATAAATATAAGTAAATATAGAGTAGGAGTAATAGTAGCTTAAAAGCTCTAGAGTAGGGATATTATAATAAGGTTTAAGGAAGAGAAATAGGTAGGATATATATAAGATAATAGCTAGGTAAAGAAGGTATTTAGATAAGGAATAGTAGTAGTAGTAAGAACGCTAGTAGTACTTATAAAAAGAGCCTCGACGAATATACTTAAGAATAAGATAAAGAGTATACTATAAAGTATCTCTTAAGCCTCTAGTATAAGGATACTAAAGATTATATAATAAGGAAATAGACGTAGAGAGTGTTAAAGATAAGAGAGACTAGCTTAAAGGAACTATATCCTTAAAGTAGTAATAATAGAGAAAGCGAGGAGACTATATATAAGAGGAATACTATAAGAGGTATAACACTTCTTATATAAGAGATATATCTTAGAAGTAGTAGTATAGAGGTACTATAAGTGTTAAAAGTAGAGGTATATAGTATACTTCTATAAATAAGATAAGAGATATACCTAATATATATATAAGAGGTATAAAGGGGGTAAGGAAGAGTACTCTAGTAAGAAGGATCTAAAAGAATACTTAGTAAAGTATAGGAATTATAAAAGAGAACACCTAGTATTTATAAAAGAGTACTATATAGAGGAGTAATATTATAGATAGGTAAGAGAATAATATCTTAATAAGATAACTATATTTATAAACTTATAAAGACTTTTAAAGAAGAGTAAGGTAGAGATACCTTATCTATTTACTTTTAACTAGAAAAAGAGCTTATAAAGCTTAAGAAAGAGATAGAGATAAGAATCTATACTAAAGAAGCTAATAGATATAAATAAAGTAAGATATATAAATAGTAATAACTTAACCTAGTTCCTAGAGAGGCTAAGAAGCTCCTTTAATATAATAAGAGATTTAAATAGAGAAGAAATAGAAGTAACTTAAACCCTACTTATAGAACTACTATAAGTATAATAGTACTATACTAGAATATAAGGAAGATACTAAAAGCCCTTAATATAGCTCTAAATTATAAGAAGGAATATAATATATTAGTAATCTAAGAACTAGTATAGAATAGTATAAGAGACTCTCTTAGCTACTTCTTAAGCTTAAGATATAATATAATCTAGTTAGATAGAGTAGTAGTACTCTTTATATATAAAAGATATCTAAAAGTAAGTTAGACGTATATTATAAGTAAGAACTAGGTAAGTATAATAATAAGAGAGGGAGTAGATAAGATAATAGTCTACTTAGTCTATAACTTATAGATAAGGTAGATATTAATTAAGAATATACTCTAGTAAGCGAGACTAAGAAGAGTACTTATAATAGGTAACCTAAATACTTATTACCTCTTATAAGATATATATAAGAGATATAATAGGAACGTAGACCTTGTCTTTAAACTTGCTATATTATAGGTACTAGAGAGAGATATACTCTATAGTAAAGCTATATAGAGAAGAGAGAGCTCCTATAACTCTATAATTAACCTTACCTTCTCTACTAAGAACGTAGTAACCTAGTAAAGGTCTTTAGACCTACTAGGATTAGACTATATAGCTTAACTTCTTATAATAAAAGTAAAAGGAGAGAGAAAGGTACTATAAGCGCCTAGATTTAGCTAAAGACTAATAAATAAGATTCTAGTTAAAGTAAAAGCCTTTTACTTAGAAACACTTATAATCTAAAATATATAAAAACTTAAGAAAGTAGTATAAAGACTTATAAAGGACCTTTAAAGAATAGTAAAGGCCTTAATACTATTTTAGAAGCTAGATAGAGAGAGAGTATAGCCTTAGTAGAATATAGAGGTAAAGAAGCGTTAAAGAAGGCGAGGAGATATAAAAGGACCTAGAAGGAGTATTAAATAAGGAGCTTAAGATAGTAGCTTAATAACGCTTTTTAAGAACTCTAAATAGTTAGTAGAAAGGTAAAGACGAAGAGTTAAAAAGAGGCACTAGTAGAGATAGTAAAAGATAAAAGGAAACTCTAAATACTTAAGAAGTAGGCACGCCTTAAAGAATATATAAGACTAGAAGTACTAGTACTACTAATACTTATATTACTTAATAGAATAAAAGGTAAGACCTACTAAGAGAAGACCTATATCTTTATAGAAAAGTTCTTTCTAGAGTTAATAGCTAACTACTTAAGCGTTTCTAATAAGGACTAGAATACTAAGAGCTTCTCTAGGAGGTACTTAGTAAGCTAATATATAACTAAGAAGTATATTAAGATAGCTATAAGATTAGTACTATAGAAAGTACTAGGATTTAATATACTAGTAAACAGCTTCCTAAAAGCTTATAATAAACTACTTTATAAAGTACTTACTATAATAGTAGAAGCGAGCTTCTACCTATAGTACTTCTTATCTTACTTCTATTATATAAAAGTAGTAGTACTAAGAAAACTAGGTAAAATAACTAAGGAGTAGAGTAAGGTAGAGGCTTACTAGCTAATAGTACTACTCTTAACTATAGATAAGATTCTTAAAAAAGTAATAGTATAAAGGCTTATATAGCTTATAGAGGAAATAGTAATACTACTAGAGCTATAAATAGATAACTAGAAGTATTAAAATATAGAGCTAGTAATTAGAATAGTAATAGAGAGTATATATATAGTATAGGAAAATAAGAGTTACGTATTCTTAGCCTAACTAGACATAGTAGGAGCTTTTAATTAAGTAGACTATATATAGCTACTTTATATATTAAAGGAGAAGGAGGTTCTATAGTAGGTAGTAATATAGATAGAGAGCTTCCTCTCTAGATAAAGGGCTATACTATTCTTTAATAGATAATTAGTAGATAAAAGAGACCTTAAATAAGGTATTTTATAAGGATTAGTACTATTACTAATACTATTTATCCTCTTTATCTTAATACTATATAAAGACTTAGTAAGAATTAATAAGCTTATTATAATAGGCTTTATAGATAATATAAATCTACTTATAATATTAAAAAGTATAATAGTAAACTATAGAATACTTAAGATAGTTTAGAGAGTATATAATAAGTAGGTAAATAAGTAAGAGATAGCTTTTAGCTTAGAGAAGATAATGCTTATATACTTTATAAGAATAAGAGTATTATAGAGGGAGATAGTCTAGTTTAAGAAGATAAGGCTTATACTAGTTAAATATATAAGGTTCCTAGAAGTAGAGCTTAATAGGAAACTAAACTAGAAGGTATACTAAGAAAGAGTCTAGAAGAAGCTTATAATATAGACCTTTATACTTATAAGGCTTATTAGAAAAATATAGAGAGTAGACTACTACTAAGTAAGGCAGATATATATAGTAGTAATAAAGAGTATAATAGTATATAAGGCGTTAATATAGTACTATATTATACTAAAAAGAGGGAATATAAAGAGAATAGTAAAGAGCTTCTCTATATAATAATTAAGATACTTATAAGTAGTAATAGGGGCGTATAAAGCTACTCTAGTTTAGAACCTAGAAGTTAAAGTAGACTATATACTAATTAACCTATATCTTAACCTATAAGTAGCTACTTTTAAGAGAAAGTTCTAAAGATCTAAGCTAGAAGAACTAATCTAGAATACCTATAGATATATAGTAATATAACTAAAGAGGAGAAGGAGGGGTAGATTAATAAAGGTAGAGAAGGTAATACTATACTTATAGAAAGTAAGGTAGAAGTAAGAAGAGGAGTAAGGAGTAGAAGGAGTAGGATTTAAGTATAATACTATGCTTATAGAATAGAAGAACTATCTAGAGACTTAAAAGAGAAGGACTTAAGAGAGAAACTTAATATAATATATAGAAGCGTTAGATAAAGTAGACTTAGATAAGTAAGAGCTATAAAAGGTCTATAAGAGGCTTACTAAGGCAAAGAGCTTACTACTTGTCTAGGTATAAATAAGAGTAATAGAACTAAACACCTTCCTCTTTATAAGAAGAGTACTAAACTAGGTTATACTATAGTATATTTATATAAGTAGTAGAGAGATAGTAGAATACTTAGTCTTATTTTACTAAGATATTCTATAAGAAAGAGATATACTTATAAGAGCTCTAAGGAAGAGGATCAAGGATCTATAAGAGCTAAAGAGGGTATTAGTAAATAGGAAACTAGCGCTAAGAGTAATTACTTAGCTACTTAAGCTAAGGAGACTCTAAAAGTATAGGCTAGTGCTAGAATTACTTAAAGAGAGAGAGGAGAGCGAGGAAGAGGTAAAAGAAAGAGAGGAATAGGAAGAGAAAGCTAAGGTATATTAAAAGGTAAGACCTTAGCTCTAATAATTCTAGAGGTAAATATACCTCTTATACTACTAATATACACCTTAGTAGGTTAAATATACTAACCTACTATACCCTTCTACTATATTACTAAGTTAGAGAGATAAGCTTTAAATAGATAGTAGTAGGAATTGAAGAAAAGGAGAATTATACTTATAAGGAAGCTCGAGAGATAAAGAAGAACGAGCTAAAAGGCTATATAAACTAGAACAGAAGATGTACTACTTACTTCTAGAGCTTAGCCTACGGCCTACGCAGCGTAAGAATAATAATATATTATCTACTTATAACTATATAAATTAGATTTTAAAATTTTAATAGTATTTAAGTCTAATATATTTAATCTTTTTATATATAGTCTTTTTTACTTATAGTCTCTTTAGCTTATATAAATTATTTAAATATATACGTAGATATTTAGTAATCTCGTATAAGTTAGTCTATATTATTAAGTATTTCTTAATATATTAAGTAATTCTTTAGCTTATAATATATATATTAGTATATAAGATATAAGACTATAAAAGTAGTAGTATACTAGTACTTAATAGTAGAGAGAGTAGATAAAAGATATATATAAACTTTTAAAGATTTCTATCTCTAGAGATTTAAATTTTCTTTTAGTAGTATATATTCTCTTTATATATACGAAGATATAGAAGATTAGATAAAAGATTTATATTATAATTAAATATATATACTAAATACTTATATATACTACTTTATAGTTCTTAGTACTATATATCTTAGATATATATAAGCTAAATAAACTCTTAAATTAACGATTTAAGTATTCTCTTAAAGATTAATTATACTTCTCTATTATTCTTCTTCTTTTATACTCTAATTATCTCTATCTTTTAACTAAAAGTAGATTCTTTTATATAAGTCTTTTACTACTTCTTCTTCTTATACTAAATATCTTAATACTTTTTATTAGTATTACTTAGTAAATAAATAAGATCTTAAAAAGTAAAACTAATTCTCTTTCTATATTAATTAAAAACAGCCTCTTTACTTTTATTATAATAATACTCTTCTTTCTTATACTAATTTATAGTAGATTAATTAAATATCTTTTAGCTTTATTTATTTAAAACTTTAGAATAGACTTCTAGTATAATAAATTACTTCTTTATTACTCTTCTACTTATAGTATTTAATTAGCTTTATTTTTAATTTATACTTCTCTCTTTTATACTATTTATATAGAAGTTAATTAAGAGTAATAGTAGTAGTTACTCTAGCTTAAGAGTAGAAGTAGAAGTACTAAAAAGTAGTAATAATAATATAAAAGATCTTAGAATAAAGTATTAGCTTTTATACTTAATTTTACTTTTACTTTAAAAACGAATCTTACTTTTAAATAAGAGTCTTCTTAACTTACTTCTTTTACTACTAAAGCTTTATCTCTCTTTTAGAATAGTCTTTCTTAAGTTTCTTCTAAGCTTTCTAGTTAAATTTACTACTATCTTTACTTTTATATTCTTTCTTAGATAAGATTATTACTTTATTATAGTAGTTAAAAGCTAGTAAGTTCTTTTAGCTAAATATAAATATTTATTAAAGTAAGCTTTTTTTACTATCTTAGAAATATCTAGCTTAATTTATAAACGTATTATTTTTAGAATTAGTATTACTATTACTATTATTGAAATATTGAAATTCTTTTATTATTTAAGCTTAACTATAATAAGATAATATAGTAAGATAAGTTCTAGAATTATAGCTAAGCTCTCTATATTAAGTCTACCTTTATATTAATTAGTAAAAGTTTTAAGAGATTCTAATCTATTTTTAGTTCTCTTAGATAATACTTAATATATAATAGAAAGATAGTTTTTAAAAGTACTAGCTTAAGATTATTATATATAAGAACTAGTTTAGAAATAATCTAGTATATAAAATAATAATTTAAGAGTATATATCTAGAATAGAAGATTTAAATAATATTAAGCATAAGATTCTTAAATACTAGAATTATAATAGTATAAAATATATATAACTATAGAAAGAGTATATAGAAATATAATTAGTAGATTAAAGTATATAGCTACTAAGCTCTAATATAGAAGAAAAGACTAAATTAGTCTTTTATAATCTAGAGTAAAAGTAACTATATATAGAAGATTAGATAATATAAAAGTCTAAAATAATAAGAGCTAAAAGATAATATATATAACTTTAAATCTTAATATCTTTAGTATATAAATATTAGAAATTTATATTACTAGTATATTAATTATTAGTACTTTAAGATAGCTAGTTATCTATTTATATAAAGTATCTAATTATTATTTTTATAAGAAGTATTTACTTAGTAAATATCTCTCTTAGTAGAGATTATCTTATACTTTATAATATAAGAAATTTGATCTTATAGTATCTTCTATAGTTTATTAGCTTATTTAGTATTAAAACTTTTAAAGAGAGAAGTATAATATTAGTAAAACTTTACTATAATCTAGTTATAAATATCGTCGAGTATCTAGAGTAGTACTTTATTATAAAGCTAGTTCTATATACTATTAAAACCTTTAATAATCTTTGAGATATTATAGTTAATTCGTAAGTATTCTTTTCTAATAATCTTATATATTAAATATATATTAGTAGAGATAGTATTAATATACTCTAAGAGTTTCTTCTTATTATAGTAGTTTTTAAACTTTATAAATTAAAAAAGAGTTTCTATATAAGTGTTTTTATTCTTTAAA
Organism: Hymenoscyphus infarciens; assembly: GCA_001414345.1. Lineage (NCBI taxonomy): Eukaryota > Fungi > Ascomycota > Leotiomycetes > Helotiales > Helotiaceae > Hymenoscyphus > Hymenoscyphus infarciens. The sequence goes on along the minus strand of LLCB01000155.1, from coordinate 83,521 downwards.
TAGTAAAGCCTTTACTAAAGCTTTCTAAAGTTCTTACTATAGTAAGAGACGATCTTATTTATAGTATATTAGTAAGATATAAGAGTATAAGCTTTTAGAAGTATTTAAAAGAGCTTCTTTTATAAGCTCTTTTAGTAATTACTTATTACTAGCTATTTTTCACTCTTTAGTTATAGTATATAAAATACTAGAAAGAGTTAGTTTATATAAGTAGAATAATACTTTTAGTCTTTCTTTTTCTCTTTTAATATAAAAGCTTAATAAATTAGTAATATCTTATTATTAGTATTAAAATAGATAGTAATATAGAAAAGTGTCTTATATCTTAACTAAGTATATAGACTATTAATCTCTTTAAAAGAGTATATATAGCTAATAGTGTTTTAAAAAGATCTTAAAATAATAGATAATCTATTAAACTCTTAAGTAGTTTTATTAGTTTAAAGATATAGTAATTAGAATTAACTTTTAAAGTATTTTAATATAATAGAAAAAGAGTATAAAAGACTTCTTCTTCTCTTTTATACTCTTATTATATTACTTTTTAACTAAATAATATATCTATTATAAAAGTACTTTATAGTCTTATTTATATAATATCTTTTTTTTTATTAATAGTATAGCTTTATTATAGTTATAAAGAATATACTAAACGTTATTCTTAGCTTAGTTATTAGTATATATATTTAAGAGCTATATATATAGAGTAAATACTAAAAGAATAACCTAGTTAATCTTTTTAAAAATAAATACTTAAATATAGAAAAAGTAACTCTTCTTTTTATATTAGAAATATATAAAGAGCTTAATATTCAAAGAGCTATCTAAGCCGACTACTTATAGTTAAGAAGAGTCGCTAAGCGAGTAGGTATATAACTAGTATATAAGAGGCTATTTACTTCTATAATATTTTATAATCTAATACTAGATATAGTAGTTCTAATTCTATAATATAATAGAATAAAGTATAATTAGTTAATAAAAAGTAATTCTTCTTTTATATAGTATTCTACTTCTAGCTACTCTTTAGTTTCTTCTCTTCTAAGATATAATTAGTAATAGCTTGATCTTACTTCTCTTATTATCACTTTAATATATAATATACTTATAAGCTAGTATATTAGTAGTAGAAGAAGAATAATTAAAAAGAACTAAAGAAAATTATATATTATATATTAAAGGTTATAATCTTAAGATACTAGCTTTAATTTACTAATAAATAATAATTAACTTAAATATCTCTTCTTTCTAACTAGAATACTCTTATTTTTAAAGAGTATTATCTAAGAGATAGAATAGTTACTTTTTAATTAATTTAGAGAATATTCTAGATATTTACGCTTATTTAGAAAATAAAAGTATTAATTACTATTTTAATTATTTTAGATATATAAGCCTTATATAATACTCTCTTATCTAGTAAGCGTACGTCTTCTAAGTAAGAGTAAGTCTAAACAATTAGAGAGTATCTATCTAAAGCGTTCTATTTTACACTTATATACTATATAATAACTACGACTTCCTACTTTTAAAAGAAATCGTAAAAATATAAATTAAGTCTTAAATAAATTCTCTATTATATAATATATATATAACTTCTTAGATATTTAAAACGTTTAGTTATTATATTATAAAGAGTATTTATTATATCTATAGCGATATATACGTTCTACTTTAAAAAAAAGGTTATAAATATCTCTTTTATAACTAACTCTCTTTTATTACTCTATAACTACGTCTCTAGAGCTTAAACTCTACGAGTTAATTAAGCTTTAGTAGTTTCTAACTAAGTATATCTATATATATTTATATATAGAGACCTAGTTAAAGAAAATTATTAAAAGAGGCAAAAGCTCGATTTCGTAAGGCTTAGAACTCGGTCGCGCGCTAAGACTTCTATTCGTAGCTTTTACTCTTTTATCTCTTTTAAGACTATTAAAGAATAACGCTTCTAGAAAAGTATATAAAGCTACTAAGAAAATACTTAAGTTTAATTAATTCGTAGGGTTTAAGTCTTAGAGGCGTGGTTATAGAGTAATATAAGGGGGTTAGTTATAAAAGAGGTGTTTATAACCTTTTTTTGATAGAGCAGATTCAGGACGTGCACATCGCTGTAAAATGGGACGCTTTTCGCAACATGTGACATCGCGATTTCTCTGGCAGGGTACGCTCAGACTATTTACGCGTTCCGTCTCACTGTCTCACTCTCCCCGCCATCTCATTTCACGACGTCCCCCCTTTTCTCCTTCATCTCTCTTCCATCAGGATTACAACTCACCATCAAATCTTCGCTACGAAAAATCTATCCTCCCTGAAAATGGCATCTGGTACGAACACCGATCAGCTACATCTGATAATGATGCACGAAACGATGATTGCATTGCATAGCCAGATCATCGAGCTGAACAAGAAGAATACGCACCTCCACGAGTTAATTTCGAATAATCAAATCCAACGATACTCGTGCCGGGAGTTCCCAAAGTTCCATTCTCTACCGGTTGAATTGCGTCGGTAGGTTTCCCCAACTCAAATCGATATTTGCTTCTAATCCCCCTAGCAAAATCTGGCAATTAGCTTGCCTAGAGCCTACAGTTCATGTAATTGAGAACGATTCAGCTTACATCTTCCAATGCGGAGTCCTCAATCGCTCAAGAGCAAACACCATAATTAATGCCTGCAAGGAAGCCAGGACATCAGGAACCTCACTTCAACTAAGCTATTTCATCCGTCCCGAACACTTCGGCGCTCCCGTCCCATCCAAAAGCTATTTTTTACCAACTCTTGATACATTCTGGCTCAGAAATCCAGGTATCTATAATTTACATGATCCAAGTCTTACCAAACGCCATTCGTGGACTTGCGGTAAATGTAAGACCTCATTTCCGAATTTTGGAAATTGCGGTGATGCGTGTTTGGGTAAGAAAGTCACGATGCAGTTAAGGAGACTGGTGATCAGCATGAAAGAATGGAAATCACATGTCCTAAAAATGGGTGATCAATATCCGGGATATTACGGACGCAGTTTTCTAGATGTTATGGGGACGCTGGGGAATGCGTATCTTCATGGTGTGGAGGAGGTTTTTATTGTCGTTGAGGAGTTTGGTGATTTTAGATTTGAGAGGGATATTGTGTTCTTGAAGCCTTCTTGTGAGTTGAGTTTGCATAGACTTTTGGAGGAGGCAGATGCTATGTTTCATGAGATTGATATTTGTAAGGATGCGAAAAGCTGGGGGGAGGCGGATGAGCTTCTTAATAAGGAGATGGAGTTTCACCGGAAGAGGCATGAGATGGTTAAGCGGTTTCAATTGAATAGTGAGTTCCAAACTCTAGAGAATATGCGGCGAATACTGATCTTTTGTTTAGTTGATGTGGTTACCGAGGAAGATATCGAGGGTGGCAGCTTCCCTGCGATGAGCTATGATCTTACGGAATGGAAAATGCCAAAGTTTCGATTTATCGAGGCGAGGAAGGGGAAGGACTTGCGGTTCTTGAGTCCGGGGCTTGAAATTATATAAGAGACGGTATGCTTTATTCACCAGTTACCACATTGCGCCGTTCGCTCTAGGAATACTATAATTCGCTGTAATCTAATCTCTATACTTTCCTTAGCTAACTTAATTACTCTAGACTTTCTAGAACAACCAAATCGAATAAACGTTGTTTAGATGAGAATCTATACTTCGTATCTTTAAGACATTCCAGACTTTAGGTAATTAACTTGATTAATTCAGATACTCTCGAACAATATCTTTTTATAGATGAACTTACTAGAATTACTACTCTTTGAAGTAGTAACATGATTGATCGAAACGAGGCAAGAGCATGGGAGTTAGCAAGGAGATTGATCATGTGATCACGCAGGAGGTTCGCGCGACGCTAGTCCATTTTGGGTTGTGACCTCAAGGTCGCTCCTTCCTCAGATATTGAACGGTCCCATGTCTCCTCACTTTTTTTCTCTCTCGGCTTCCATCCTCTCAACACCAACTTTTCAATCTCAACAAACCCTACCCATCATCACCAGCACAAACACAAACGACTCGACGCCGTACGCGACCTTCCAATGGCGGACCAACCATCCAACGCCATCGATATGGACGACTTGCACGTTGTGAAAGATTCGAACACCTCGGACGGCATGGACGACTGGAGCGTCATGGACACCATGGTGGACTTGCACTCCACGGACTCCATGGAATGACTTGAACACCTTGAACGATAGTCTTCTAAAGTGGAACGAACAGTCGCGTCGAGAGAACGAAACCCTTACCTGCTCAAACGAAGCTTTGCAACGGGAGAAGGAAGCCCTTGCGAAATCCAACCAACAACTGCGTGGAGAGATTGAGCGCCTTGAAGGCTTGGTGTTGCAGAATCAGATCCAGAACCAGCAAGTCAAGACCGAACCTGGCAGGACTGAAGACGTCGGGTCAGGGTGTTCGAGCAATGGGTTTCCACAATTCATTCGGCTGCCCGTAGAACTGCGGCAGTAGGTCTTCTTTCAAACATCGACATGTGCCATTTGCTGACCAAATAGATTGTTTTGGAAGTTCGCCTGTGTCATTCCTCAACTCCATTATATTGAAAAATGCGTCAAAGTAAACCGCTCAAGAGCCTACCCCATCATCAACACCTGCAAAGAAGCTAGGCAAGCGGCATTTTCACTACAACTTGACTATTTTTCCTTCAACCGTGGTATTACCTACGATTATACTGCGGCCAAAAATTTCTTCACACGAAAACTCGATATATTCTACCTTGGAAGAACCATCTCGGAACCATATCATCTGACCGAAAACCTATATTCCTGGCATTGTGGGAACTGCGAAACTGTGACAAAGTCGAAACCCACTGGTCCTGTGTGTTCCTGTGTTTATTCTAACGGTGGACTCTTACAACTACATCGCCTTGCTATGGATTTGAGCCAATTCTGGCTGCCCGAAGCCGACTCGAATGTAGATTTCCAGGATTTTGCGGCTGCTGACGAAAAAAATTGGGGAACTTTGACCTGTGCGTACCTTTTTGGTGTGGAGGAGCTCTTTGTCGTAGTAGGGTCCTTTGGGCCCTTCGTGCATGCACCAGAAGTTGTTTTTGACACCCCCTGTGAATCGGCAAGACGGATAATTTTGAAGAACTGTGGTAGATACAACTCTCTTTCCGTCACTGGCGAAACTTGGGCAGACTCCGCAGAGATTCTTCGGCGTCATATGACAGAGCTCCAAGAATCGCGAAGGGAAGACTTCCAAAGAGCGTTCGGTAGTAAGTACCTTTCCCACCTCTCCGAATTTTCAAGTGCTGATTATCTACAATTAGCGGATGAAGGGACTGCAGAAGGCATTTTCAGTTGGCCAATACCCAAGATCAGATTTGTCGTGGCAAAACAAGTGCTCGCATATGGACAGTAGCTTGTTTTTTTACGTATGGCCTAATACAATCTCAACTCGTCTGCATGCTTCAGGTGTATTTTTCAGACGTGAAATTTGGCTGATATGTGTTTGCTCTCTCGTTATCTCGTATCTTGGGCATTATTGCCACGGGGTGTCTCGCTTGACCACACCTTGTAAGAGTCTCTTCCTCTCGGTTGCTCTAATTATTTGGGACGTTTTCCCCCATTGTTTGGAATTGGCTGAGATAATTAGTTACCATTCTCTCAAAACAGCTGGGACAAGGGTTTTATTTCTTGAATTGCGAAGGTCTGTGCTCTTATTTGTCGTTCGCCGCATTATTATCTACAGTATAGAGGATTTGTATTGTTCTTTTAGAACTAACTAAATTAAGTAGTTAGTTAGTTTTTTATTTTTTTACTTAGTTTCAAGGAACTTAAGTAAACTACTGGTTAGTTCAGTTTTAGTAGACAAAACTACGTAGTCTTATAAACTAAGTAGTATAGAAATTCTAGTAATTCTAGAGTAGAAAAAGAGATACGCTAAGTCTTTTTAAGCTTATTTTAGTAAATCCTAGTCTTCTAATTAACTAGCCGCTTACTACCTAATTTAAACGCTACTACTAATAAGAATAAACTTTATCCTAGTATAGTATAATAACTTAAATAGTACTTAATATACTACCTATATCTCTCTAGCTAGAACGCCTCTTCTCTTACGTTAAAATTAATCTTTTATATCTTAAATTAGCTTATTTAAACTTTGTTCTTTAAAACTACGATAGTTTACGTAGTTAGTTTTACTCTTTTGTTACTTAGTTCTACTAAATCATCTAAAACTGCGCTAAAACTAGAATAGTTGAACTTTCCTCTATACTGATTATCTATTAAAGGAAAGTATTCTAAACGTTTAGAACAATTGATTTCTCTAAGCATAGTCACTCTAAATAGAAAAGAAAATGAAAACAAGAGCTATTAAAACTCTTAGAGTAAGTCCGTTGTTTCATTTTCTCTTTCCTTTTCAGGCTCTTCTCGTATAATTTGAATCTTTCATCAAATATACGAGAAATACTAACTCGCGCTATTCTTTAATATTTATCTAGAAGAAGATTATTCTCAAATAAGATTATTTAAGAAGTTCTCGAGTAATTAAGTTACTTAAATACAGTTACGTTAAGTTCTAAAGCGAGGTAAAAAGACTTTTATTATAAGGTTTTCTCGTAACCTTAGTGTCTTATTTTAGTTTCCTATGAATATACTTCTAAATACACGCCCTACTCGCGCTAATAAACTTAACATATCTATCTTACTATACAGCTTTCTAAAGAATCTGAAGCTTTCGTATAAACATGTCTTTAAATTAATTTAGTGAATTTCCTATTCTTCTCAGATAACTTGAATGCTTGACTAAGTATACGACGAGAAATCACTCGCGGTCTTATGTTTTATTCCTCAAGTACTCTAAGATAAGTCGCTTGTTTGAAATAGATAGATAAGACATCCCGTATATACTAAAAGTCGGAATTAACTAAATCGCAAATAGTAAAGTATAAATCACAAAGCTCAAATCGCGACGCTTGAATTATCGAATATATAGCCTTCTAGAGCTAGATCCTAAATCCTAAATTAATAAAAGTCGATTTTTTTAATACTATTCTATCGTAAATCATAAATTATAAATCGTTAATTATAAAACTTAAAGCTTAAAATTAAGACTATTTAAAATAATTAATTCATAATACTTAATTTATAATACTTAAATCGTAAAGCTTAAATTATAAAATTCAAGTAGAAATAGAAGTAGAAATTCCAAAGTAATAGAGTATCTAGATATCTATTAAATATATACGTATTATAATCGCTTAATACTTATTTTCTATTAATATATACTATCTAGTACTATACTAAGGTTTTATTTACTAATAACTTGCTTTCTATTATCTAAAACCTTATAAATTATTAAAAGTAATATAGAAACTTAATATAAATAAGAATATCATATAAATATCTAATAAACGTAAGAGAAAAAGAGATAATTAAGAGTTTTAATACTATAAGTATCGCTATAATTTCGCCTAAGAATAAGAGACGCGAATTCTAGTTAAGTACTTAGTATATAATTAGTAAAGTAGTACTTAAAATACTTAAGTAATTATAATTTAAGATTATTTAAACACTTAAGAATAGATTAGCTATAGCTAGAAAGTAAGCTATCTAGAAGGAAAAGACTAGAGATAGAGAGAGAATCTTTCTTTATAAAAGCTTTTAGTAAAATTACTAAAATAATTAAAGTAAAATTATATAAGAAGAGCTTTATCTCTAATAAGAAAAAGACTAAAAGTAAGTAGTACTTTTAATCTTAGTATCTATTACTAATTTATCTAAGTACTCGAGCTTTTTCTTTTTTAACTCTTAAGATATTAAAGCTTATATTTATTACTAAAAACTATATTTAATTAGCTTTATATATCTATATATATATAATAAGTACTAAAGACGTCTCTTCTACTAAGAGTATTTCTATAATTATATATATATCTATAGTATAATTAGTATAGTCGATAGTATTATCGTGATAAAATACTATAGTATTTTAGATTAATATATTATTATAATATCCTAGTAGTACGTATCTAAATACGCTATAATACTATTATAATATCGTGATATTATATAGTATATCTTTTAATAACTTATAAGCGCTAAAATCTACTTTTTCTTAAAATAAAGCTATTTATACTTTTTTATATACTCTTCTATTACTTTAAAACTATATAATAATAATAATAGATATTAATAAAATAATTAGTAGGAGTTGTTTATTATATACTAGATAGCTTAAACCGAGCGTATTAGGCGATTTTATAAGAAGCTAGTGGTTTAATTAAGTATATAGTTAAAAGTTGCTTTTTAATATATAAATTAATAGATATTTAGAGTATATATTATATATATACTATACTAAGACCTAGGTCTTAGTATATCTTACTAAATATTTTATATAAAGATCGTAGTATATAATTAATTATAATACTTTAAATTTAATAAGAAGTTTAGTAGTAACTAATTAGTATTTAATTAAATTTTTAGCGTTTAAAGCTTCTTTTTAGAAGACGTGGTTATTAAGAATAACTAACTTACTAGATATAACGTTTTTGAAATAATTAGCCTAGTAATAGTACTCTAATAACTAAGCCTTCTTATAACTCTTTATTTAATAATAAATTAATAGTATATTATAAAATTCGTTAGATAAAGGGAAATAACTATCTAAGTACTTAAAATATAAGAATAAATATATACTACTAGAAAAAACAACGAAAATAAGTTTAGTTTATAAACTACTTAAAACTTAAATTAAAACTAGACCTACTATTTATTCTATAAATAAAAGTACTCTTATCTAAGCTATTCTAAAACACGTCTTATATGTTAAATACCTTCTTCTTACTCTAGAATTAGTTAATAAGATTAAAGAATATAATCTTATACTAAGACTTTAAATATTTAAGTATCTCTATAGTATATATCTTAAAGCGATTATATTAATCTATAACTACTAATTTAGCTAAAAACTAGAGACGTTCTACTAAGATACTTAAATATAAGATAGAAAGTACGTCTATTACTATCTTATAAAGATTAGAATAGGCCTTCTTTTAAGTAGGTTAGAACTACTATTTAATTATACTTTTACTTATATCTTAAGATAGAAGAGTATAATATTAAGTATACTTATTACTTATAAGAGAGAGAAGCCTAGGTTAAAGTATATTAGCTAAAAAGGGGTAAAATTAAAAGATTAAAGTAAAAAGAGGTAAAGTTAAAACAAGGGTTAAAGCTTATCTCTTACTCCTCTTTTAGAACAAAAACTAAGTAAATAAATTAAGTACTTAGACAAATACTAGAGAGTAATAAAGTAAGCTAAACAACGTAATCTAAGAGTTAATATTAGTATTATTTATATAACTAGATACTATCTTAGAGTAATAATCGTTATTCTATAGTTTTTCTACTATAGCCTAAGTAAGAGCTATCTAGCTAGGTTCCTAAGCCTTTTCTAAGTACTCCTACTTATAAGCTAGGTAAAGTACTACTATAATAGTATATACTAGCGATCTCCTAGTTAAATCATAGTATTTAGAGATCTTTTCCTACTCTAAGATATTATTAGTAAAGTAAAAGAGAAAGAGAAGAGGATATTATTTACTTTTTTAAAATAAGAATAATATAGCTAGATCGTTAATATACTTCCTTTAAGCCTTCTTAAAAAGAAAGAGAATAAAGTCTATTATTAGGATTGTTTTATTAAAAGTTCTAGACATACTCTTAAGTACTAATAAGAAGTGCTTAAGAGAGCTAAAAAAGAGCCTTATCTAATTAAATTAGCAAGAGATTAAGAAGTAAAAGTAGTACTATACTTACTAAACTAAGTTTAGACTAATTATAAGTAGTAATTATATTATTAAGGTTAAACTTATATATATCTTAAAAGTACTTAATCTTAAGCCTTAAAGCGATTACTCTTTAAATACTCTTATACTAAGATATCTAGTATGTTTTATTAGCTTAGAGTATAGTAAAGCCTCTAGTTAACTTCTTAAATTCGTTATATAATACTATACTTATATATATCTTTTTTATAAAGTTAAAGAGGTATTTAAAAGCATTATAAACTTTAAACTCTTATAAAGAGTCCTAGAAGTAGGTATCTTCTAATTAGTTTATCTTAAGCTTAAAATCTATATACTTTTTAAAAGCTATATCTCTAGTAGTAAAGTAGAGTATATAGTATATATATCGAATTTAGTAGTACTTAGTCTAGTCTCTTATATTACTTTTACCTAGTACTAAAGTAACTTAGTAAAGTATAACGTTATTATTAGGTATATTATCTATTAGTATGACTTATAGTCATAAAAGCGATATAAAAAGAGTTGTATTATCGTTCGTATATCTCGAGTAAAGCTAGCTACGATAACTACTTAAGTAGCTCTTAAGCGAGAAGCACGTATGCCTACGTATACTAATCCGAATCGCTATTTACTCTTAAACATATATACCGACACTAGCACTTCTTCAAAACGACAGAAGTTAGTACTCTAAAAATCACATATCTAAGCTAACTAATTAGAGCCCTCTATTCTCTGCCCTCGACTAATAAGAAGGCTCTATTTCAGTCTCTTATTTCGTTCTACCTATTCTATAAGGTTGATATCTAGCTTATTAGTATTAATCAACTTTTATAAGGTATTATAGTAACTCTTTTTAGTTATAGCATTCATAGGATTACTCTTATCGTTAATCTATTTAATCTTATTAATCTCTCTTAATTTATACGCTTCTTATAAGTATATAACATTAATTATTAGTCGCTTCTCCTTAGTCGTTCCTAATTTAGCTATATATTTATAAATAGACTTCGAATTAGTATATACTATAAGTAATACCTTAAATCCTAAGATACTTTTAAGAGTCGATTTTATTAAAGCTATAACGTTAAATCTAAAGCTTATCGTATATAATTCTAATACTAAAACACTATAAGTAACTCTCTTATATTTAGTAAAAGACTAATATAAGATATTAGTATTATTATCTTTATCTATAAGAGTAATAACATAACCGATTTAAGATAATAAGTCTTTATTATTAGTAAATAATCTATTAATAAAAGTATATAACTTTAAAGAAGATTTATCTAACTTAACGAATTTAAGTCTTCTTAAGAGATTATCGATTTACTATTAAATTCGTTTATTAAAGAGTAAAATATCGTTATCTTAAGAATTAATAGTTTAAATAATATATAATAAGTTAAAAGCAGCCTTAGATTAGGATACTATAACTAAGTATACCTCTTTAGTATATTATATAATATATTAATCTTTAGTATCTACTATATATAATATCTCTTTTATATTAGATATCTTAAATAAGGCCTTTCGTACTAAATCTAAGTATTTTACATAATCTTAAGTAAGAGATATAAAGCTATTATAATACTTAATAATTAGCCTTCTATTAAATTTAATTAGATAGTTAATAGTAAGCTCTTCTCTCTCTTTAGACATAAACCTAGCTTTGTTAATAATAAGCTCTTCTTTATTAGTAAAAGCGTTATTAGCAAGTATAAGAGTATTATTAGTTTAAAAGTCTACTATACTAAAAGAGGTATCTAACTTTACTTACTCGTCGTATTAATATAACTTAGTATATAAAAGACAAGGGTTAAATATTAACTATTCTATTATAAGCCTTAGAATATAATATTTATAATACGTTATAAACTAATAATTACTAGCTTCTAGAATACTATATAATAGCCTAATTACTTTAAAAAATATATCTTTCTATTAAGAATAACCTTTAAGAGAGCGTATAAAGAATTTCTAATTTAAGTTAGTTAAAGATTATATATATACTTATATAATATCTTAAATAAATACTTATAAACCTAGAAGTATTATAATAAGTATAAGGATTATTCTCTAGCTTACTTTCTAAATTATAAGTACTTAAGTAAGTACTAGTAACTTTCTAATATTATTATATACTTAGATTACTAATCTTAACTTCGTAAAAGCAAGTACTATACTCTTAAATTTAATATTATCTATAAAGTATAATCTAAATATTCTAGTATTAAGAGGTAATTCCTTCTAAGTAATAATCTTAAAAACACTATAATTAGTTAATCTATTAATCTCCTTTTATTATAATTTAATATATATTATACTATCGTTAACTATAAAGACTTTAATATTATAAGGTTTACTTAAATTAGTAAGAAAAGTTTTAATATCCTTAAAAGTAATATAGTTAATATCGTTAACAAAAGTGTCTAACTACTAGAACAACGCTTTAATATCGCCTAAAGGCTTTAGATACTTTTAAGGCTATCCACGTCCGCGCTTCTAAAGAGGTTCTAGTATAGTTTCTAGAATATCAGTATTCTAGCAGATCTATAACTATCGAAGTTAGTATTAGAAAGAAGGCAAATATTATTTAACATCTTACCTACTCTATTACTTAAAAGTTCTCTCTTTTTTATAAGGTTATAGTATTATTTTAGATAATACTATACTAGAAACTTCCTTAGTTACTAGTACTATTCTAAAAGTTTTAGAAGTTTTAATAAAGTATAGCTTTATAACTATAAATTAAAACTTTATAAGACTACTTAGTAATACTATAATATAGTTCTTATTCTTAATTCCTTAAAAGATAAAAGGTTCTATCTAAGACTTTATATACTTCCTCTATACTAAAACGTCTAAATTTAAGAGTAAGTTCTTAACTCAGTTAATCGGTCTATTTTATATATTAAGAGCTTCTTTAACTTAGTAAGATATAATCTACTTTCGTACTTCTTAAGTAGCCTTCTTATAGGTCTCTAACTTCATAGAAATCAGTTATAAAAGTACGTAGTTTATAGTTATTCAAGTATATACCCTATATATTAATAGAGTAGAGACTAGACTATTTAAGCCTACTATATTATTAATTACTTTAAAAGCTATTTAAAGTACTAAACTTTATAAGAGATAAGGCTCTTATTTATATATAATATTATATATCTATTAAATCGGTTTATAGTATTATTCTACTATACTAATTAAATTATATATCTTAACTAGTATAGTTTTTACTATAGTATCTATTTCGGTAGCGGAGTATATAAAGTCCTTTCTAATAAAGTTTATTCTAGTATTTATAATAATATAATTAAGAGGTCTAAGATATATATTAATCTAATATCTTTAGAAGACCTCCTATATAGTCGTTGCTTTTATATCTAGTAAAAAGTCACCTACTTAATACCTTATTACTTCGTTTATATAGTATAAGACCGCCTATTTATTAAGGAAGAAAGTATTAATTAAAATACTATAATTAAATTTAAGGTCGTTATAAAAAGTGAACTTAAATCGGCTAGGCGAACTTCTATGCTTTTAATAGTATTTATAAAATTTAGTAAGATGTTAAAGAATACCTTAGTTAATATAATATCTAGCTCTTTCTAGTATATATTATAATCTTAGTACTAATAGATAGCTAAATCGTCTATAAAGTCGTCGAATATTAATATCTATAAGAAATGTTAGATACTTCTATATAAAGTTATATATAGCTTTATCCTAGAATAGAAAAGAGTATTCGAATTATTATATAATAGAGAACCTTTTAACTTCTAATCCTTTCTTATTCTCTTAAATAAGTACGTTTTAAAGATTATTTAGAGTAATATTTAAGTTATCTATATTATTAATATAAAAGATAAAAGAGGTATTAGATTATACTATATAAAATTTAGCTCTTTTAATTAGTATATTAATTATTATTAATCTTAAAGATAGAGTATATCCTTTACTAAACTAGATATTAAATTAACTCTTTATACCTTCGTTAATTAAGATACTTTTAATAAGTCTAATATATATAAGATATTAGTTATATCTTATACTTAACTTTTAAGCTACTCTAGTATTAATTATTACACTAAAGAAGTTCTCTTTTATATATCTTTTAGCTATTATTATAAACACCTCCTTTATAAATTCATATATAATATTAGAAGTATTATTCAGGTTATTTAGGTTTTATAAGATATATCTATTAATAACGTGTTTTTATAATAAACTTATTAAATTTATAGTAAGTTATTTAACATTTAAATTATTAATAAATTCTATAGAAGTAATATTATAATAAATAACTTTATCGTCTAAGCTAGTATCTAATAAGTAACTATCTTCTTTTAATAAAGCAATAGTATAAAGAGTCTCTCATATCTCCTTCTTCTAAGTATCCTAAGTATATACTATATTTATATTATATACCTTTCTAGTATATCTATCTTACTTCTCTTTAAAGTGTCTAGAATTCTTATTAGTCTATTTAACAAAGTAACAGTCCTACTCTTCTTAACTATAATTCTAAGATAAATAATCGTTCTTTCTATATATATAATATATTCTCTTCTTCTTATATTAATCTATACTACTGAATTTATTTATACTACGATATTATCTACTCTTATAAAAATACCTCTTAGTTATTATAGTTTCGTTTATAACTGTCTCTAGGTAGACTTTTATATAGAATCAGATTAAACTTCATAAGAGAGTAATAGTATTAGAAATTAAAGAGTCTTAAGATAAAGTTAATATTATAATAGCATAATCTAAAACCTTTTTATACGTTAAAATTAGCTTATTTAAAAACTAACTATTAGTATAAAAGTCTATAAAAAGAGAAAATCTTAGTAAATTAAGTCTTAATAATATATTCTTAAAAGACTATAATATTAATACTCTAAATGTTTAAATTATCTCCTATAAATTAATATTATTCTACTTAGATAATTAGCCTCTTTTATAAAGTTTATCTTTAAAGTATTATTATATAAATATAAATAAAACTTTAAAAGATTAATTATTATATTCGTTAAAAAGCATAATATAAAAGTAATTTAAAGCGTTACTTTTTAGTATAGTAGAGAAAGTAAGAGAGTAAATCGCTAATAATACCTTACTTCTCTTATATATATCTTTAAAGATTATAACTTTAATAGTAAAGTTATCTTCTTTTCTACTATACTTTTAATCGTTCTTATATACTTTTATAAAAGTACCTAATACATAAGAGTAGTCTTAACCCTTTAAACTTTAAGAAGTTAATTCTAGTTCAAAATATACTATATTTATTTATACTAGTAGTCTTCTACTAGGATTATCCTATTGCTAATTATATTCTAGATATTTAAAGACATTATTAAAATCGTTACTACTAGTATCTTTGCTAAATTAATAAGATATAAAGAAGGATGTTTAGTTATCTTTTAGTAGACTTAAAGGTTAGATTAGAGGTTATACTAGATCGCTTAAGTCTTTTCTTTTAGTTAGTAGGATTAAAGTCGTCGAAGGTGTTAGTTATTATATTAGTTATTATTATTATTATTATTATTATATAGTAGATACTTATAAAGCTTCGTCTCTAGCCTTCGTCTTAGATCGAGTATTTCAAGTAATATTTTCAGCTAGAGGTTATTATTATTAGAGTTGTTATTACTATAGCTTTTATTATTCTTTAGCATATTCTACTATATAGTTATAATAGGATCTTAATTCTTTAGTACTAGCTCTTACTAATACTATATCTTTTAATTCTTCGTCTAACTACTTAGTTTAGTTAACCTTAGTAGCGGTGTTATATAGTACTTAAGACATAAGCATCTTATATCTATCTATCTTAACCTATATACCTCTTCTATAAAGTATTCGTTATAACTTAGTAGTAGTAGATTAGTAGATTTTAGCGAATTTATCTTAATCTCATCCTTTAAAGTCTACTTAAAATTTATCTTAAAGAAGAAGGTCTTCGTTCTCTCCTTTAGTATACTCCTCTTCTCGTTTAGTAGTAAAAAGTGTCTCTTCTATCTATATTAACTTTAGCTTTAGTACTAGCTTTAGAGCCTATTTTAGTACTAAAGTTAAAGCCTCCGAAGTCGTTAGAATCGGTATTAGAGTGTCTATTATATTATAAATATTATAGATATTATTATTACTTAAATTAAATTTAGATATTATTAAAAGTCCGTTTATACTTTACTTAGTAGGTAAAAGAGAATTCAGGTTTTAGGTAAATAAGTATCTCAGAGAGTATAAATTATCTCAGTAGATAAAAGAAGGTCGATAAGAAGTCGATATTCATAATTAGCGCTTCCTATCTTAAGAAGCGTTTATAGTATATTATCAAAAAGTTATTAAATAGTAGAAAGAGTTATAATTAGAGAAGAGGAGTCTACTAGTAATATCAAGTTTACTTTTATATAAGTATACTCGTAGTAGAAATATACGAAGTAACTAAGTATCTAATCTAATCTATACGTCTACTAATCAGTGTTAGTATAACTTATAGTTATAAAAGCGATATAAAAAGAGTTATATTATCGTTCGTATATCCCGAGTAAAGCTAGCTACGATAACTACTTAAGTAGCTCTTAAGCGAGAAGCACGTGTGCTCACGTATACTAATCCGAATCGCTATTTACTCTTAAACATATATACCGACATTATCTATAAGAAAGTAGCTAATTTTATTAAATATATTTATTAAAAGTAATAAGTATTTATTTAGGATTTTTAGAAGTGTTTTTATATACTATAATCTTAGAGTATTTTAAGTAAAAAGAGTATTATATTTTTACTTATATAAAGCCTTTTAATTTATTTTATACTAAGTACTACTTCTACTAGGTTACTAAACTTATTAACTCTATAGACTACGTATTCTAGAATAGAAAGACTATTATCTAACTTCTACCTATTAGTAGATATATGTATTTTAGACTAGAATCTCGATAAATAATACTTCGTTTTAGTAAAACTATTCTAGTATTATTACTTAACCTAGTTATATAGTATAGAGTATACTTTAGGTAGAATATTATCTCTAAGGTTATTAAGATATTAAATAAGAGTATAAAAGGCCTTGTATTTAGTAAAGTATATAGGAAGGTTATAAGAGATAATAAGGTTTATAAATAAAACCTCTAGAGTATTAGAATTAATAGCTAAGTACTTATTATTAAAGTTAAGATAGATTATATATATAATCTTACACCTTTTTTAAGGGTTTTAATAAGCTATATTTATAACTTCTTTAATACTAATTTATCTCTTTTTAGTAGCCTTTTAGTATAGAGTTTTAATATTGATTCTATAATTCTTAAGAAGATAAGTAGCTATAATTTTAGTACTACTATTTATAGTATATCTCTTAGTATAGTACTTATTACACTACTCTTAGTAGCTAGTAGATTTATTACTAAGAAATTAGTAAGCTAATTATATTATTAGATTTAAAGGTTTCTTATATATAAACTATCTTATAATTCTCGTTAATTATATAAAGCTAAATATAGCTAGTTTAAGGTCTTTGAATAGACTTTTTTAGGATTTAGAACACTTTCTATAGATCTAAATAAGACGTACTTATATTAGTTACTACTAGCTCAGTTTTAAAGAGGTCTTTCTAAGAGCTTAAAGTACTTAAATAGAATAAAATAGGTAATATTAGTAGTAATTCTAAAGGAATATAAGACTAAGAGCTTAATACCTAAGAAGATATAGTAAATTAGTAAAAAGTAAGATATAGAGGTAATAAATAAAGAATAAAATCATAGAAGTAATTAAGAGGACTAAAGTTATTAAACTTTTAAAGTGTCGATAGTAGTAGTAGAAGTTATAATTTTTTAATAACTAGTACTAAAAAGAGGTAGATAATAATTATAAGACAACTTTAAGATAGATATAAAGAATAAAGATAGAAGACTTTTTAAAGGAAAAGAAAGAGCCTTTTAAAGACCTTTTTTATATCTAAAGTAATTATAATTAATACTCTTTAATCTATAAATAATTAGAGTATATTTTAACTAATTATAATATAGCGTACTAGAACGCGTATTAAAGCTAAATTAAATATCTAAAGTCTATTATCTTTAGAGTATAATTAAAAGTTCTCTATACTATAGAATTAAGTTTTAATTATATTATTAGAAAGCCTTAATTTAAGGCTTTCTTTTAAGTCTATATATATATTAATTAAATAAAAATTAAGTATATAAGATCTTATTTAAATAAATAAAATCGTTTTATAGAAATATATATAGATTTTAGCTAAAGTAGTATAAAATCTAAATTTTTTAAATATTAATTTAGTTAATTTTTATATATAATTAAAGAGTAAAATTTAATAAATTTAATATACTAATCTATTATATTATAACTTTTAATCTAATGTTATTATTATTAAATTAGTACTTAGTATTAATAGAAACATACCTAGAAATCTATCTTATATAGACTATATTTATTACTTTATATTACTTAGATTAGTTTAAGAGCTATTTATATAATTCTTTTTTTAAAATACTCTATTTAAATAGATCTATAATTCTAGTTATTTAGTACTATATTTTCTACACTATACGTTATACTATATAGTTTCAAAAGATAAGACTAAAAAGAAGTAGAGTTAAAATCCAGAGTAAAAAGCTTAAATATTTAGGCTTAGTAATACTACGATATTATTATAATATTAATTAAAATACTAATAATATAAAAGATAATATTATTAGATATCGTAGCATTTAAATAGTATAAATAGTACGTATTAAAGTAGGTTTCTAATAATATATCGTAGTAATATAATATTACAAATACTATCGACTATACTAAGTATAATAAATTAAAATAGTTAAGATATAAATTAATAATAACTTTCTATTTTAAGTAGTTTACTTACTTACTAATAACTTTAAAGAGTTATAACTTTGAATTAGTATTCTAGAATCTATAAGCTAAAAGGTTTACTAGTAAGCTTTAAAAGAAGATCTACTATTTAATCTCTACTTCTAGTAAATAAGCTTCTATTAATATACTACTTTTTACTAATATAGAAGATGTCTTTCTAGCTATAAATATTACTATTAGAAAGAGAAAAGATAAGTAATTAAGTATTATAGATTATAAGAAGATATATAATATATAAACTCTTATATAATAAATTAATTTACTAAAAGATTCTTTTAATAAAAGTATTATAAAGTATATAGTATTTAATAGCTCTTCTTAGTGTTTTAGCTTTTCTCGCCTTAGTTAGCCTAGTACTTAGAATAGAATAGGCTACTTACTTAGGTAAGAATAGAAGAGGCTAGGCTAGATTAAGATTAAGGCTAGGCTAAGTTTAGTAGGCTAGGTACTCTAACTAGGATAGGAGTAGCTAGGAAAGTTCTAAAAATAAGATATAAGTAGCTAAGTAGATAAAAAAAGGAGGCTAGGCTAGAGTAGAATTAGAAAGGTAACTCTCTAATAGAACCTAGACTCTCTTTTCTACTCGCTTTCTAGATATTAAGCGAAATTAGAGCTATCTTCTAAGCTTTAAGCGAAATTAACTAGCTTAACTCTTCTTATCTTAGCCTCTTTATTTAGTAAGGAAAGGTAAGTAAGTACTATAGAATAAGAGTAGCTAAGAAAGCTAGAATTTAAGAATAGGAGAAGATAAGATAGTCTTAAAATAGAGATAGAAGAGAGAAGAAGCGTTAAGATAGAATAGAATAATAGATTAGATAGAGAAACCTAAAACACTAGCTCTTCTAATAATAAGATTTAATCTTCTTAAAAAAAGGTAATCTATTATACGCTTATAGAATACTTAAAAGCTACTAGTTATATTTTAACTTTAAGATACTATTAAGATATCTAATAATAAGTCTATTATACTTAAAAGTAATATCTAAGATAGAGAGTATTAGAATAAAAAGAGAGATACTAGACTTATAATATTACTAGAGAATAGTACTAAAACTAGACTAAGTATAATATTAGTAGATAATTTAAAATAAGATACTCTTTTAAAAATATCTATAATTATTACTACTAATCTAAAAGACGACTATATAATTATTATAGCTTAAGTAAAAGAGAAGAATAATAGAGATAATAATTCTAGAGATAGTTTTAAGAGTGATATAAGAAGTAAAGATATAAATATAAAAGAGAATACTAATAATAAAAGAATATTAAACTTAGATTAATACTTACTATTATCTATTTTAAAAGATAAGAAGAAGAAGAGCTTAATAGTATCTACTAAGTTAAATATATTAAAAAGAATAGATAAAGTAGTATAATACTAGATAGCTATAATAAAGTAAGTTATAAAGAATCTTAATACTTAATTATATATAAATATTAGTACTACTATTTTTTAATATAAGCTTAAGTTAATTAATAAAGCTATATAATTAAAACTATTTAAGAGCTTAATAAAAGAGTCTCTGATTCGCTCTTATTTACTTCTCTTATATCTAGAGAGATTCTAGTAAGTACTATAATTATTACTTTAGATAGCTTTGATTTAAAGAGAAAGAGAGAAGACACTCTCTCTTAAATAGGTCTTACTAATTAACTCTTTTATATTATTAAAAAGGTTAAGATTATATATAGTAAGTATAATAAGAAGAGAGATAAGAAGTAAGAGTATTTAATAGTAGATACTTTTAATAGAGATATTAGAAGAAGTCTTTATAATATATTGATTTTACTACTACTTTTTAGTTACTTTTTACTATCTTTACTTCTTCTTTTACTCTCTTTACTTACTAAATCGAACTTTTTCTTCTAGTAATTATATATAATATATCTAACTCTAGCTAGAAGATCTATAATATCAGGGAATTCCTCTGCTCTAAACCTTTGTTTAATATCGTCTATTCCTAGGTCTAGAAATAGCATTTCCTAGGCTATTATTATTTGTAGATAGTAGATCCTAAAGCAAAGAGCTCCTGTTTAATATACAGGCGCTTTCTAAAGGCCCGTCCTCGCAAAGGCAGCTAATACCGCATTTCCTCGACTATATAGTAACATTCTCTAAAGGTTTACCGTCGATTATAGCATTTCCGAAATCGCCTACTTTTATAAACTAATCCGGAAATAAGAATAAATTACAACAACTACTATCGTAATATATAATCTTTTTTAAATATACGTAGGCTATTTCTATAAATACTCTAAGAATCATTTTGATTAAGTTTCTTAGATTAGAGACGTTGTTTTATTAAAGGTAATAAACTCTCGAATATAGGTAATAAAGCGCTTAACTAAGAATCTAGGTTATCTCTAAACTAGCTAATAGTATAACTAGAGGTAAGAAAACCCTAAGTTACTATCGGCTTATAAGAACGCTTTACTATAGCTACCTTCCTCCTACGCTAACTATGCTATTATCTTAAGTATAATAGATTAGTAACCGCATCTTACTAATGTTATTTATTTAGCCTTAAGAGTATAAGTTTCTACCTAAAACTATATAGGCTTATATAAATTAGTAATAGAATAGAGATAGATATTCTCATCTTCTAAACTCTCGATAATACTAGTACGCTTAATTCAAAATATAATTACTATCTACACGTTTATAGACCAGTTCTACGGCCATGTCTTCTTATAACATCGTAATAGAGGCCTAAGAACAACTAGATTATCTACGCATTGTCAGAAAAATTAGGCTCTGTTCCACAAGACGCAACTAGCCTGAAACCGGACCAGCCTATGTTTGAGCTTTCATACTTTTCTGCTCGCTCAGGTTAATCGCCGTATACTTGATAACATTTATGGTGAGGCAGGACTCTTTATCTTTTGTATCTACTCTACTATGACCTGAGTCCATCGAACCATTTATCCTGCAGAAGTGTATCTGCAGTAGGTCGTTCAGCGGCATCGATCTTTAAGACGCGTTCGATAAAGGCTCCATCTTCCTCTGGGATATGAATTTCTTCCATGACCCATCTCCAAGTCATGCGCCCTTGATCTCTGTCCATGTCATCCAAAAATCGAAATATAGCTGGCCAATCTCCCCCAGCGCGCTCAATGAGAGCAGAAGGATACCGGCCTGTCATAGAATTCTGTTTTCGTAGTATTTCGATTTCGGCATCTTGTTCGTTCTCTGCCGAAGAGCCGAAGAGCTCTCCCCAAGGACCTATCATCAGCGAGCCAATCTGCACGATGTTAGACCTTAGCGAGAGAGTTGACAATAAAGAAATATCGTATGATAGGGTCTTACAATTGCGCCAAAGGACCAGATATCAGCAGCCGGTCCCCAAGGCAGCTCAAGCCAAGACTCGGGACTTCGAAAGGACTTAGGTGTGATCTTATAGTCTGACGGATGCGAAGCTTTCAAGTATGAGCGTGAGATGGTCAAGGTGATACCTCAATAGGACCAGACATACCGTTGGCCCAATCAGCAAGTTTGACCGATGCTTTGGAGTATACAAAGTCATCTGCAAATCCAGAGAGCAGGATATTCTGTGGCTTCATATCTAATCATAATATGATTAACGATTGAAGCATTAGGAAGTTTACATTCGGCCTGACCTGTGTGAACTATGTTCTTAGAGTGTGCAAAAGACAACGCCTCTAAAAGCTGTAGAGCGATAGTTCTTATCTTGGGTCTGTGTAGTTTCCTCCGTATCGACAAACTTCGGAGGTCCTCTTCCGCGTGCTCTAGAACAATCGAAGGGGGGGATTCGATGCTATCAATCATCTGACGAATGCGAGGGTGGCCACGGAGTGCAGTGAGATTCCTCATTTCGTTGCGTAAAAGCACTTGACTGGCGGTCTTAACCACGACATTCTTTGGATGACTAGCAATATTTAACAAAACCCAACAAGTCCGGCCGGGGGGGGGGGGGGGGGGGGGGGGGGGGGGGGGGGATACTACTGACATGGCAGACTGCCCGTTCTCCGGGCTGGCGATCCGATGTGCTGGTTCGATAAGACGGTAGGAACGCTGAAGCCCAACCAAGACTTGTCCTCTTTGAATAGTAGCCATAGCCGCGAACCATTAGGATGGCATCTCTATGACGTGGTGTACGAAAGCGCTCATCAATACTCCATCGTTCCGTAGGAAGGAACCTTTGACATGCTTCTGGTATGAATGAAGAAATGGGAGTTTTGCTAAATCCCCTGACCCTTTTGACTAAATCGCCTGATCTAACCAAATTAGGACATTTTCCGGTCCTAAACACTACTAAAGTATAGAATAATATATTACTAACCCTAATCTCTAGCTCTAACCTATACCCGATCTCTAACTCTAACTAACTCTAACCTCTAGCTACTAACTCTAACCTCGAAAACTAGGTCACTATCTCTTAGAATAGAGAATTAGTATTATATAAGCTCGATAAGAGTGCCTAATCAGGTTAGAGTTAGGCGATTTAGTTAAAAGAGTCAGAGGATTTAGCTAAAGCCTACTAAAAGAGTACTATAGGTATACGGATTTAACTAAGCTCTAACTCGGACTAGAGCGAGGTTATAGTATACTACGGGTATACGGATTTAACTGAACCCTAGCTTATACGAGAGCTAAAACTAACGTAAGAATTCAGCTCTACTAAGAGTTATAGGATCTCGTCTAAATTCTTATAGAATAAAAAGTCAGCTATTAAGAAAATAATCCTATATAAGAGCTAATAACTAATATAAGAATTTAAGTCTATAAAGAGTTATAGAATTATATCTAAATTCTTCTAATATAAAAAGTTAGTTATTAAATAAAGAATAGATTAAAATAGAAGAAGGTTTATTAAAAGATATTAAAGAGTTTATTAACTAATATTTTAAGATATTTATAATTTAATTAATACTATATAATATTTAAACTACTAAAAGTTACTTTTAAAAGTTACTAGTATATTATTTAAATAAAGACTTTTAATAGTTTAACTATTAAAAGTTACTAATAAATAATTAGATAGAGACTTTTAGTAGTATAACTACTAAAAGCTACTAGTAAATAATTAAATAGAGACTTTTAGTAGTTAAACTACTAAAGATTACTAGTATATAATTTAGATAAAGACTTTTAATAGTTTAACTATTAAAGATTACTATTAAAAGTTATTAAAATATAATTTAAATAAAGACTTTTAATAGTTTAACTACTAAAAGTTACTAGTAAATAATTAGATAGAGACTTTTAGTAGTATATTCTTACTATTAATAAGATAGACTACTCTATAATTATTAAAGAGTATTAAATCTATAAGAGAGTATCTAGTATATTTAGCTAAGAAAGCGTAGATTCTTAGTTTTAGAGCTTAGTTTATTCTTTCTAGATTAGTAAGAAGCTTTAAAGATAAGATTATAATACTTATATTCTTAATAGAGTATTTTAATAACCTCTAAGTACTACTAGTAAAGCTTATAAATCTCTTTCTAAACTTAGATTATATTATAAAGAACTTTTTAATTAGTCTCTTCTAGAAGTCTATTTAAAAAAGAACTTCTAAGTAAGAGATTCGAGTAGTACTCTAATAATACTCTACTATTTTATCTCTTTTACTCTACTATATAGTAGTACTATAAGTCTAAATAATATAAAATATTAGAAGAATACTTTATATATAATTCTACTACTATTTAATATATAGTAGCTATTCTCTTATATCTAATAATATTATTAAGCTTTATAACTATCTAATAAATAAGATATTACTAGTTCTTAGAGTTTATCTTACTATATAGTTCTTATAAGACTTCTATTAAGTCTTCTCGAGTTATAGAAGCCTTTTCTAACTTTATAATCTAATACTTTATCTACTACTATACTTTCTCTATAGAGTTAAGGTCTAGAGAAGAGAGAGACTAGTTAAAACCGCGTATTATTCTCTTAAGTCTTAGTAAGCGAGCGAATCTCTTATAAACTTTTACGCTATTCTCTATAACTCTCTATTATAGCTTATTCTCGTCTATTATTCAAAAAAAAAAGTTATAAAAGTAAAAGAGTTAGAGTCGAGGTTAAGATACGTTATATATTAGAGCGAAACTCTAGTGTTATAGTCGGTGTTTTACTAAATTAGTCTACTATATAAAGTATTATTAGAGTAATACTCGAATCTCTTACTATATAATCTCTTTTAACTTCTTATTATTATAATAGTCCTAGTTATATACGTCACTTACGTGACTAGGTTAGCCTAAGGCTTTGTTAAGGCTTCGCTTAATATATATAAATAAAGCTAGAGTACTTATACTCTTTACTTTTCTCTTTAGTTTAGTTTTCCTTAATATTAAGTACTATTCTATAAGTACTCTGTTTATATATTTATAGAGAGCTATTATACTAAAACTAAACTCTCTCTCTTTACCTAGAAAGGCTTTTACTAATATTCTAATAATAATATATATATTTACTTATATTAAATCTACTAAATTTACTATCCTTCTCTATAAAGCCTAACTTATTTACGTTAAGTAATAAGGTTTAGCGTTCTTCTATTAGCTATATTAAGTTCTTTAAAAGTAACCTATTAACCTAAAAACTATTTTACTCTACTTTAGAGTTAATAGAACTAATCTCTCTTCTCTCTTCTATTAATATTATATTCTAATCTAACTTAAGAACTTAACTTAAAAAAACATATATACTAGCTATTACTATATTACTACTACTACCTCCTTCTACTAAGGCAACTACTAGTTCCTTATAGTATAAGATCTCTAAATCACCTCTATCTAACTCTACTTTATAACAAATTCTTAAAGTAATAACCTTATTAATAAGTAAAGTTTATAAACTTAAAGTAAATACTTTAAATATAGCTAGTACTTCTTATTAATATACCTCTATTTAGCTATAAACTCTTAATATAACTCGTTCCTCTTCTATAGTTCTATTATTAAAGAAGATAAGTAAGATAGCTAATTCTTACTAATTTACTATAAAAGACGAATTTACTTATATAACCTAGGAAACTAAAATTATAGTAAAGTTATCTATTAATACTAACTACTTTAAATCTAAAAAAGTAAAAATAAATTTAATTTACTACTATACTTCTAAAAGAGCTTAAAACTATATTTATCTAAGATATAAGTTTAATACTATTAATTAGTTTAATAGCTATAAAGAGATATTAACTTATCTTTAAAATATTACTATTAGCTCTTACTTATACTAAGAAGCTTATATCTAATATTAAAACCTTATTATATTAAAGATAGAAACTTTCTATAACTTCTATACTAAGTTCTAATAACTTATAAATAAAGCTAAAGTTCTTCTATAAGACTAAGTAGAAGACTTATAGAATAAGTTAACCTCTATACTACGCTAATCTCTTATTATTACTAAGTTCTAAGCTAAAAGAGATATAAACTCTTTTTATAATCTTATAAGTAGTATTAATAATAACCTTTAAAATCTTACTTCTTAAAAAGTATAAATAATAAACTTTCCTTCTATCTTAAACCTATATACGTCTACTTCTACGCCTACTAGCCCTTCTTTCTCTATAACCTCTTTTATCTCTCTTAGACGCTCTAACACTCTTACTATAAACAACTACTTAACTCTAAGACTATTAGATAAGTGCTTTAACTATAGTAAGCCTAGTTATTATATTAAGGATTATCTAAAGCTAAAAACATATAAGGTTAATCTTAAAGAGCTTAAAGGAGAAGATACTAGCTAAGAGTTAAGAAATAAAGAAGCTTAAAAAAAGACTCCTTCTTAGGTAAATATAAGATTAATCTCTCTAAGATTAATCTATAGTTATTAATTAGTAGAAAAGCATTTACTTTACTTAATATAATAACTATTAATAGATTTAATATATAAACTACTATCCTTAGTAACCTTAAAGTAAATACCTTTTCTTTTATAAATATATAACTTAGTTATAACCTTATAAAGTTCTATAGTTCTATTAAGATTTATAGATATAATAGAGAAATCGAGAGTAAAGCTATATACTATCTCTTTTTAAATTATATCTTAAATAGTTATAAATTCTTTAATATACTATTTATTCTCTTAGACTTAGGTCTATATAATATTATCCTTAGCTAGAGGTTCTTTAAGTACTTTTATATTAATATTAATATAACTTATTAAAAACTACTTTAGTCTAATAACTTTAAGCCTTACTTCTTTACTTAATAGCTAACTCCTCTCTCTTAAAACGCTATATAACTAAAAGACTCTATACTCCCTTACTAGGATAAAGCTAATACTTATAACTAAGCTATAAAAATAGATAAATAGTATTAATAAGATAGAAGGCTCTTAAAGCTTATAGATTACCTTAAAATTAATACTATAACCTTAGCTAGTTATACCTCAACTATATATAGTAGAGGAGGCTATAAGTCTTTAATATAAGTAAAATACTAGATTATAAAAAAAGAACTTAAAAGTATTATAAAGAAGGTACTTACTCTAGTATATTATTAGAAACTCTTTATCTTAAAAAAGTTAGACTCTATTATTAATATTTTAGCTATTTTAGCTATAAGAATATATTATTACTTACTCTAAAAGAATAGTAAGATATTTACTATAAGTATATATAAAATTAATACTATTATAGCTAATTAAGAACTAAATATAGCTTCTAATATTACTCTTCTTAATAAATACTAGAACTTTAAAGAGGTATTTTCTAAAGCTATCTTAAACACTCTCTTACCTTACTAATACTATAACTATAAGATTAATCTTAAAGGTCTAAATACTCTTAGATATTCCCTTTTATATAAGATATTTATAAAAGAGTTATTAGCTATAAAGGAATATATCTTAAAGAATCTCTATAAAAGGTTTATTAAATATAGCTAGTCCTCTTTTACTACTCTTATTCTATTTATAAAGAAAGTAGATAGAAGACTATATTTCTATATTAACTTCTAAAAACTTAATAATCTTACCTAAAAAGACTACTATCTATTACCTCTAATTAATAAAACGCTTATATATATTAGTTAAGCTTATATTTTTACTAAGCTAGATATCTAGTAAGCTTTCTACTATATATAAATAGATCTAGATACTAAAGAATTAACTACTTTTTATATCTATTATAGAATATATAAATATAAGATTCTACTATTTAGTCTAATAAATAGTCTATCTACTTACTAGTGTTATATAAATAATGTCTTATTTAACTATCTAGACAACTTCTACTCTACTTACTTAAATAATATTCTTATCTATTTATTAAACGTTTTTAAATATAAAGAGTATATATAAAAAGTTCTTTAATATCTTAAGAATACTAGGTTATAAGTTAATATTAAGAAGTATAAGTTTAATATTAAGAAGATAAAATACTTTAGGTTTATTATTAGTATTAATAATATTAAAGTAGACTTTAAAAAGGTCTTAGTAGTATAGAAATAGTAAGCTCTAAAGATAGTAAATAGCGTTTAGAGTTTCCTTAGTTTCTATAACTTCTACTAAAAGTTTATCTAGAACTATAATATAATTATAAAGCCTTTAATATACCTAATATAGAATAATATACTTTTTAATTTTAATAAAGAGTATTAAGAAGTGTTTAAAGACTTAAAAGTAGTACTTACTTTTATACTAATCCTCTACTACTACTCTCTTAACCTTCTTACTATAATTAAGATAGACGCTTTAGATAGAATTATTACTAGAGTATTATAATAATAATAAGCTAATAGAGAATAGTACTCTATAGCCTACTTTAGTAAGACTATATCTCTAGCTAAGTATAATTATAAAATATATAATAAAGAGCTACTTACTATTATATACTTACTTATAAAATAGAGACTAGAACTATAAAGTACTTATTTAAAAATCTATATTTATACTAATTATAAGGCACTTAAGTACTTTATAACTACTAAGTAACTTACTACCTATTAAGTAAGGTAGGCTAAAGCTTTAGCTAAGTACTAATTTATTATTATATTCTATTTAAGATATAAGAATAATAAGATAGATGTTTTAACTTATAAAGTAAATAAGATATACTTATAAAAGGAACTTAAAGAGTAGTACTAGACCTATATACTTCTAATAAAGGAATAAGTTAATATAGAAATACTTAAAGACTTAAGAGTTAAAATAAGCTTAATTATACTAGCTCTAGTTAATAAAGACTACTTCTAAGAATTATTTATACTTTTAGAACGAATCTACTAAGTAAATAAGAATACTATAATACTTTAAGCTATATAAGTATAAGCTAAAACTACTACTAATTCCCTATATACCTTAGAAGAAAGCCTTTTACTTTACTAAAACTACTTAGTAGTACTAGATATAAATATACTAAGAATAGACCTAATTTATAAGGCTTATAATTAGATACTTTTAGCTTACCTAGAAAGGGATAAGACCTACTAGATTCTATATTTAAGATATATCTAGTAAAATATAAAAGCTAATATTATAAGATATATATAAAACTATTATAAATATAGAAGAGTAGACGTTCTTTAAGATAAAACACTTAGCTATCTATACCTACTTCTAGTACTACTATATATATAGTAATATATAGCTATAGATTTTAAGTCTTTTCTAGTTAATAAGTATAGTTATAATAATATATTTATAGTAATAGACTACTTATTTAAGTAGTTTATTTTAATACTCTATTATAAGAATATTACTTTTAAATAGATAGTAAGGTTATATATTAAATATGTTCTATAATACTATAAGATTCTAGAAAGTATAATATTAGATAGAGGCTCTTACTTTATTACTATATTTTAGAGAGAGTTTACTTAAATCCTAGGTATTTAGCTTTAACTCTTAATTATAAACTACGCTTAAATAGATAGCTAGACTAAGATTATAAATTAATACCTTAATTAATACTTATAGCTATATATTAATTATTATTATACTAATTAGTTTAAGATTCTTCTAATAATAGACTATATATAGTTAATACTACTTTATAATACTATTAGAATATTATCTTTTAAGTTATAAAAGAGATATATACTAAGAACCTTATTTAACTAGTAAATACTAGAACTAGCTAATATAAAAGAATAGCTATTATAAGAAGAAGCTATAATAGTTATAAAAATAATCTAAAAGGTCTTAGATATTAGCTAAGTAAATATATTAAAAGCTTAATAGAAGAAGGAATAAGATATAAATAAATATAGACGAAACGTTAATTTTAGAGTAAGAGATATAGTCTTTATTATAATAAAGAACTAGATAACTTAATAACTAAGCTAAAAGCTAGACTACTAGATAGCTAGCCCTTTTAAGATCTTTAAAGAAGTAGGTTCTACTTTCTAATTATAATTACTAGCTTCTATTAAAGTTTACTTTATCTTTATCTCTAAGAAGTTATATAAGGCTATAGATAATCTCTTACTAGGATAGATAGTTATACTACTTCTACTAATTATTATAAACGAAGAAGAGGAATAAGAAGTTAAAGAAATACTAGCTAGTAAGAAGAGATAATAGTCCCTTTATTACTAAATTAAGTAGAAAGGCTATAATAAAGACCTTAATTAGTATCTAGCTTAATAACTAATATATATACTATAACTAGTAGAGAGGTTCTATTTAGAGAAGTAAAAAATAGCTAGTCTCTTAAAAGCTCTTCTACTATAGAAAGTAGTATATAAGGCTAGAAGAGAGGATTATAGTAAGCTAGAGCTTAATACTCCTATATTAAAAGAGAATAAAGCTACTTAGTTATAAGAGGCTCTTTTAAAAGAGAGATAGTATAATAGTCCTAGTTATATATATTACTTATATAACTAGGTTAGCTTAAGGCTTTATTAAGGCTTTACTTAATATATATAAATAAAGCTAGAGTGCTTATACTCTTCGCTTTTCTCTTTAGTTTAGTTTTTCTTAATATTAGATACTATTCTATAAGCACTCTTTTTATATATTTATAGAGAGCTATTATAATTATCTAGAGAGTTATTAAGAGTAGGATTATACTTCTTAGTAAGTATAAATTCTAAGGTTTAGTACTTTATAGGTTTCTAAAAGTATTCTTATCTATTTCTATATAGATATTTCTTATTATTAGAACTCTTATTTTAGAGTCTATTCCTAGGATTAATTAAGTTATTACTTCTTCTTTTAAGAACTAAGAATATTCTACTAGCCTTCTTACTAGTTTTTAATATAAGATGTTTATATAAGATCTTTAAAAACATTTTAGCGAGATTATAAAGAGAAAATTAATTCCTCTTTTAAGCTCTATATTATTAATTAACTATATCTTTTAACTTATTACTTAAATAGAAGTAATTTAGTAAACTATGTTTAAGAAGCTCTTTACTATAAGTAGACTCTTAATCTCTAAGAGTTAAAAAATTTTTACTTAGTTATAGTAGTATTTCTAGTTAAAGAATTAATAATTAGAGTTTATAAACTCTAATTTAGTTTAAGTAAGTATATTCTAGTATTCTATATATACTATATCTTTTACGCTTTCTAATATTAGTACTAAATTATTTTTAAGCTTTTAAATTAGATCTTAGAGAGCGAATTTCCTAGTATACCTAAGTAAGAATTAGACTTCTAAGAGTATAGACTCGTTTATAGTACTCTTTACTTAGGAGCTAACTTTATAGATCTTACTTTATATAGTATAAAGCTTATTAATTTTAAAAACGTATCTTTTAATATTATCTTTAAAGTTTTCTTTAATATTATTAACTATTACTAGAAGTAGTTATTCTAGTTAATCTCTTTTTATATATTAAGCTACTAAGAGTATATTCTAGGTTTTATTTACTATAAGCTATACTTCTTTAAGTTTTATATTCTTATTAAGTATAGCTAATTTAATTATAAAATAGAGTCTTTTAAGCTTATTAGTATTCTTAGTATTAAAGCTATTTAGATTAAAGTATTTCTAAACTCTTTTTTAGTAGATAATATAAAAGAAGTAGTTATACTATATAAGGGATTGCGCTATTCTGTCTCAACGCTAGCAGAGGCCTCTGGTATACTAAGAGCGCTACTACGTGATTCGCTCTCTTATCCTTCTATTTACTCTACTGAAAGCGTTTTGAAATCCTTTTATATTATATATATATATTATTATATTTCTAAATGCTAATACTCTAGAAACTATAGATATAACTTGAATTATTACTTAAAAGTGCTTAATACTTATAAAATACTTAAATATATACTTAACTAGTTAAACTGACGAAACTAATAAAAATATTAATATCTCTAAAAAGTGAGAATAACCTTAGTTTTGCCTCCTTTAGTATAAGGCACTTGTCTTTTCACTAGGGGGCTAGCTCTCTAGACCCTCTAGTAAGAGAGATACTCTCTTATACTCTTCTATTAAGATTAAGTACGATTTATATAATAAAGTAAATGAATTCAAGTCTTTTGTCTATTTAACGTGAATAGTAGATCGTCTGTAAATTAGTAGCTAGATATACCTATTTATAGGCGCTTGATCTAATACTAATACTTTGATATTAATCTAATACTAATACTTCGATATCGATCTAATACTAATACTTCGATATTGATCTGATACTAATACTTCGATATTGATCTAATACTAATACTTCGATATCGATCTAATACTAATACTTTGATATTAATATAACCTCTTAAGTTAACGCCTTTAATTCTACTACTCTTAATAATACAAATTATAGTACGCTAGTCGACGGAACGTAGTTGAATCGGATACTAGAAAAGGTAGAGGTATAGCTAGAAGTTAATAAGTAGATTACTAGAGACTTTAGTATAACCTTTTGCGAAAAGTAGTAGAAGAGTATACTACTTATAGAGGGAAAGGGCGGCGTAAAGAGAAAGCGCTAGCCCGATTAGGTAATTAGTATACGATTAAGAAAAGTCCTTAGATTTGAGCTTTTTAAGCTTTAAATCAACTTTTTAGGCGCTTTATTCCGATTATACGTAGTTTATTAATTTATTATTATTACGAGCTTTGTTTACTCTATTTATACTACTTTTTTAAGTAGGACTAGTCCTTTTTAGAAAGGTGGTGGCGATTGTTTTCTAGTAAGAGTGAATATATTAAAATTTCGCTAATTTTATACGCTAGCATAGTACCTATGCTAGCGTTGGGATAGAATAGCGTTTCCCTATATAAGCTATAAGTTTTAGTTAGTAAAGAAGAACTTTTTAGTTAAGAGTAAGCTTACTATTATAAGCGCGATACTCTAAAGAGAAAATTAAAGATAGATAAAGAGAAGATAAAGCTAATATAACTAGTATAATAGAAGTAGTATCTTATTTACTAACTAGGCTTATAACTATAGCGATTATAAAAGCTATATTAAGAGTATAGAATAAGTAAAGCAAAGTTAAAATAGATGCTTAATTCCCTAGAACTATAGAGAAGAGTATAAGGCTTTAAATACTATGCTCCTCGCTTAAAAGGTGGGAATAATCAGGTGATCCTTTGTCTGATCCACCTTTGTCTCTTGACATCTTCTTTAAGTTAAATTTTTTAGGAGATAATAAAGTAAGTTTAGATGTTTTGTGAATTTTGTCAAAGTATTAATTTAGATTGTCTATAAAGAAAGAAGAACAATAAGCAGCGAGATTATTTGTAGAACTAGGGTCAGCTCTAACAACTGAAATTAGTTAACCTAAGATTACTTTGTTGTAGGAGTGCGAATTCACTCATTTAGAACTGTCGCACTTTTCACCTGGAAAGTAATTAATAGAAATAGATTTGTTATTATTACATTAGCAGATGTTAGAGTTGCTAGTGCTTTTGAATAGGAATTATTTGAGTAAACGCATTCGCAGCGGTAATTAGGTAGCTAGGCTGCTGTATAGCATAGGCCGTGGATATGAAGTTGTAATCTTAATAGAATTCATACAGAAGTGATAGAGAGGTAAGCCTAGGAATCCAGCTTATATACAGGGTATACAAGTGAGGGTGGCTCCTGCCCTAACACTGCCTAACTATACCTAGTCAGGTGACGTCCAGAATCAGACAAGTGAGCCCAGGTCAACCACAACACCACCTTGCCAACAACTCCAAATATTTCATAATCAACATGGATAATCACACATTAGCCTTGGAAATCACGGAAGTCCAGCAACTCCACAACACGGCACTGGAGTCTCTACCACAGCATTCAGACATAAAATTTCCTCAGTTCTCCAAACTACCAATAGAGTTGCGCCAGTATGATTCCTTCCCATATCCTTAGAGTTCGATTCTTAACTCGAGCTAGAAACATCTGGAAACTCGCCTGCCTCGTCCCAAGAATACACATCATCAAAACCCCTGTAGAAGGTCATAGAATCGCGCTGCAACCATACAACCGGTCCAGAACGAACCCTATTATGAACACCTGCGGGGAAGCCCGAGCAGTGGTACTGTCTCTCCAGCTCAACTACTTTTATACCCATGAGCATTTCACTGAGAGCGCACCTTCCGTGACAACCTCGAGAGCGAATCGATTCACAGATGAGCTCGATACGTTTTGGCTTGCACATGAACCCAACGATGATCACTGGGTTCACGAGGATGACTCCGAAAGCTTTCCCCGGAGTATCCACGATACAGCTTCATGGCACTGTGGCAGATGCCATCGGCCAAAAGCCTGGGATAATGGTTGCGGGACTGATTGCTTTGGTTCAAAAAAGGACATACCCCTGCGCAGTATTGCCATCAACTTGGCTGATTGGGTACTCACCGATCAGGGCCTACACGACGAGTTCTGGGATGTATGGGGATCTCTAGGAATTGCGTATCTACACAATGTTAAAGAAATTCTGATTGTTGTGGAAAGATTTGGCTCTTTTGTTCACGAAAGGGATCCCATCTTCCTCTCACCCTCTGAAAAGGACAGACGAATTCTTCTAGAAACAATCGGAAATGAAGAAACGATGTTCTATCGCGCTGCGGAGGAAGCTAACTGGATTAATTCTGCGAAATATGTTGAGAGCCAACTGAGGAGTTTTAGAAAAGATCGTATGACTGAGAGGGAAGGGCTCATGGAAGGCAAGTTCATTTTGTCGCTGCAGCATTGAAGATCCACTGACGTTTTGTTTCTTCCAGATGCACCGGGGATGCTAGCGGACAAAGAAAGATATCCTGATATCTCAGAGTGGAAAGTTCCCACGATTAAGTTCGTGGAAGCACGGAAGGGAAGCGACCGACGACTATTGCTTTCTTAGGTTGGGAATACAGGTTCATCAATGAGACTTTGGTGCTTTGGTCAAAGTATGGGTTTTCTCTGCGCGGATTCTTGTTCATACACAAGGAGATACAAGTTATCACGGGTTGCCAGGGAACAGAAATCGTGTGGGATGCGAGTACTCTTAAAGAAGCAAAAGTCTATCTGGATGTAGCAATAGCAAGCGACAAGAATTCTGACACTCCACATTGGATGTATCCGCTACTCCTAATATAAAGACAAGAAAGGCAGTCAAAATTCTCTCATATGTCATCAACACAGTGCCTGAGACCTTTTACCACGACATGTACGAGATTTTTTCTTTCCAAGTATCTTCACCCATCTGAAGAGGAAGCGGAACCAAAGTCCACTGATTTCCCCCCTCCATGCACTCAAAGCCATGTGTACGCAGGCCAATCCCATGATTCATTCTGCCAAGCTTGTCTCCTTTGCTTTTTATTTTAGAACTGCTTCTTCTCAGACCAGCCTCAAGAAAAAAAATCACAACGTCGACCTCTAACGTCCTAAGAGCTGCGTTAAGGTCCTCTTTTGGGGCTCTCTTCCCAAGCGCTGCTCTCCGGTACCTCCTAAGACCTCTCTTGTCGTTTTTCTAGTCCCCGCCATCACCGACTCCTATCAGCCACATTGACCACTTGTCATCCCCCATGACTTCCATCAATCACTTGCAATCATCTGAATCTACGACTCCCATCAACCATTTCACTAAAGAGTGTCTTTCTCTGGCTGAAATCGACGCCCGGACAGCTAAAGCTGAGCCCATACCTCTTTGCAAACATCTAGCTAAGCCTAACGAAGTCGAGATAAACAGAGACCTCGATTATAGGGATTGTGCGTTGCTAATTTTCTTCTATTTTTTTTCTTTTGCTGTTTTCGTTTCAGCGTTCTGGTGCCATAGATGCTATCAAACGTTGAGAAAGAATTTTGAACAAGAGGCTGGTGAACGTGTGCCGTTGTATAGTGAGCGTAGGGAAGAAGTCAAACGACGACACTTTCTCGGCCTGCTTCAGGGAGTTCTGACTTATCAAAAAACGCCCTAGTCCGATACCAATGCAGCTTTATGAAGACTTTTTGGATGAAGTTTCTTACCACTGGACTGTGCTTGCCTTTCATGACACCACAACAAAGGAAAAGCAAGTCTATATGCTTAACATAAGAATACCAGGTTTCAAATACTTCTCCGGAGAACCCAAAAACGGCAAAGACCACCGTAAAAATACTCTCTATCACCTCTGTCTTTTCATCAACGATGACGTACAACGGTCCATACTGTCATCGTCCTAGGTGGCATTGTCAAAGGTATTCAAAGCGACGACTTTTCGTCAATCCAGACAGAGTGGATTGTCATTGCCGACTTTTCGTTGTAGCTTTTTGCACACAATGCTAGCAGACTAGGCCAAGATGACTATGATAGATTCGAGTCTCTCCAGGAAGTCCAGGAAGCTGTTGATGCTGGTGTCGAGAAGGTTGACGGAAGTTTATTCTCCTTTTCACAGTGATCAGACGAACAAAATGCTGTGATGGTTTACCTTGGAAGCATGGGTGAGTTTTTGTCGCCGAACAAGTCCAAGGTCGCGGTTGATAACAAACTCTTTTGCGGTGTTCCGCTGGTGAGCAAGAGTATGCCTAGCCTTCAGGTCGTGCACGAGAACCGTAAGCATATAGCATTCCTACTAAGCAGAACCTGTTATGATGATACCTGATGACGCCAGCTTTGAAGGAAGGTCCAAGATCATTGCATGGGATACGATTTCACTTAGCCAGCCACCCCTTAACATTAAACCATCTCGACGAAGACGAGTACGTCGGCATCGACAAGGTAATGTTCAAGTAGCTTAGGTTAATATACTAATTATTCACCTCCACTTTCCTTCAGAGAATACCAGCCAAGCTAACCAACACCTGTGCAGCCAAAATGGCAACCCCAGCCATGACAACATTCAGGTTTGGTGCTATAGCTTGTCTTCCCCATGCAGCTTTAGCACTACTTTCAGCATCGGGGATACTGATGGTAAAGCGGCCGTCTGCTGTCCCGCCAATACCAATATTCAGCGAACCGTTGGTTTGTGGTGTTACGTTTTCTTTGAATTCGCCTATTACGTTTCCGGGTGGGTAGTATTGACATACAACGTACCAGGCGGGGGATTGAGGGTTGGGCGGTCGGTTGGTTGGTGCTTTTTGATTTTAGCATGGGTTATTTCAGGTGGCTACTTCATTGTGGTGCGCCAAAATTGTAGTTTTTGCAGATGGATGGTAGCCAGCTGGGGGAGAAATTGAGCAAAGAATTATGAAGAGGATGGACTTACGACAATTGATTCTTGCACATCCCACATCTGTACTTCCTTTC
Source organism: Hymenoscyphus infarciens (assembly GCA_001414345.1). NCBI lineage: Eukaryota > Fungi > Ascomycota > Leotiomycetes > Helotiales > Helotiaceae > Hymenoscyphus > Hymenoscyphus infarciens. Next base: position 46,266 of record LLCB01000155.1, on the reverse strand, counting down.
CAAACCACTTGTGTGAAATGCCCAGTTGCTTCTGAGAACCCCGGTTTGTTGTAATTGTAACTCGTTCGTTCCAGTCCCCATGCATCAACGGAGTCGACGACGTTTTTATATGCGGCTGCGATATTCTCGCCTACTCCCGGTGTCCCCTAGAAAAAATCTTAGTTGATTGGCTCTCATTTGGATGCTTCAAAACATTGAACCCCCATCAAAGTTCCCACCTCTCAAACCTCGCTTAAAAATCATAAAAGCAAACTCACCGAATGCCCAAAATAACACTTCCCCACCCAACCCCGACTACTAGCTTCCAAACTCTCATTCCACACCAAGGGCTCAGCGTCATGTTGTTGTCGATACCAGTTTTGATCTTCTAATATCTGTTGTTTGAACGTGGTATCGGAGGTGAAACTTGGGTCTTGAGGTGGTGGAGGGAGAGGTGCTGCTGTGACTGTTGTCAAGACTGTTGTTTGGGGCATTGGTGCTGGTAGGGGGAAGGAGAGTGCTGTTGGAGAGAGAATAAAGAGGAGGACTAGGGGTTTCGAGGTTTTGGCATTTTCGGATTTTGAGTGGCTACGGGTGGGTAGTTTTGTCATTGTGCTTGGATGGAGCTAATTATATTGGTTTATAAGTGTAGTATAGAGCGATCTTTTTGAGAAGGTTGGTAGATTTATATCAAAATAAAACGGACTTTCTGAATGGAAATCTAGTTTCATGAAGTTGTGATTCGAAGTATAAATGAGTAACACAAGCAAGTTGTTTCAAAATGAATGGGGTTGGGTTGGGCTGAGAATCAAACTCTGGAACGGCTTTCAAGAATGACTGTGTCTTGTTCAAAAGTGATAAATGTACAACTCACTATTCACACAAAGTTTGAAGTATTGTAAGCGGTAGCAAAAGATAGCTTCAAAACTCGTTGCTATCTAGATCTTCTCCAAGTTCACTTATCAGAGGTTCATCCGAGAACGTCTTTCCCCAGAGAATGACTCTGGGGTGTTGAACTTCGGAATCCATGATCAAGTCATACCTAGTTCTTATTCGTGATGTTCTTCAGTTTTCCGAGACCAAGCTTGTTAGTGTTTTTCCATCTTGCAAGATAGCTTTGGCAGTGCCATTACCGCGAAACTGCCACCCAAGAAACGCCACAGCAGCTTTGCCAAATGGCACCCACCATTAGTGGCATTATATGTTCCACTACTAGTAGTATCAAGACTAGCCCGATAAGCAGGTAACCCCTCCGGGAGAAGATCGTGATCCTTCTCAGATTGCAAAAAGAATTAGCCTCTTCACCCAAAGAACGAAAGCAAAACATAGCTCACATTCAAATACCCCATATCCTTAGTTCCCCCAACAAACCAAGCAATAGGTGCCTTAATTTCCTTCAAAATATATCTCTTCGCATCCTGAAAAATCGATATGTTAAAAGGCATCATCAACTTAACCCTCATATCAGGATACCCTACAAACATGGCTTCCAAACCTCTACAAGTATGTCCCGTACTTGCGGTTTTTCCTGTATCAATGTGTCCATACTTCACCGCTCCCCCTTTCATAGCTCAATTAATAGCCCCACTATCATGTACCTTATAGTGCGCAAACGAACTTCCAGGGGATGGTGCTCCATCAGCAACAATTAGGACCCCCAAGTCGCGATTTCTGTTAGGAAATTCTTGTATTGTGAACCATCTGTTGCACAACCTCCGTTTCCCCATGTGATGAAGAGTAACGAGATATTCCTGGGTGGATTCCTGGGGGCATAGATGGTGTGTCTCGGTAAAGACGGATCTGTTGTCATAACAGGACCTGACCCCGATGTTATGACACCGTTTTCTTTTGGTGATTCGGTATCAGTTGCTTCTGGCGGGGTATCCTGGATGTATCTTGGGAGATCGGCGAGGGAGACGCAGAATAGCCCTCCAGCGATCATATCGTCTCCTGTTGGGGGGAAAAACCTGGTTTGGGCTCGAATTGTTGGCTTTGTGCTTGGCTCAGGGTGGGGAGGAATCCTAAGGGAAGGAGTTGAGTGTACCTTTCTGTGTCTAGACAAAAGTTGGTTTCCTTTTGACACTTAAAAGTAACAGCTGAGAAAACTAAAGTTTTTTATAAACTCCGACAGTCATTATCCACTTAAGATCTCTCTCTCCACCAGGTCAGAGCCACCGTCAACAAAGCGCGATGCAGACTTCGATGCCCCTAAACCCCGCGATCGTAAAGACACCGGGAACCTATCACGGCAAACTTGCACCCTTGTTATTTCTTCTTACTCTCCAGAATTCAATCTATTTCCCTGCCGGTTCTGGATGAAAAGGGGGTTTCGCCTAATATTCCTTGGGGTCTTTAAGCGAGAGATTGGGGCCTTAGTGTGTATAGTAATAGAATGGAAGGTGCTGATGAATGTAAGCATTGGTAAGTAGAGAACCTTGAGCTCGGGATGGTCAACACAAGTGGTAGTCAATTCGTCAGGTTCTTACCTACCTATCTAGCCTCCGTTGTCCCAACTTTTTAGGGTAATTAAAGTAACTTATCCTAAGGGCTTGGAGAAATTTGAGACTATTAACCTAGGGAACAATCAAATTTGAACTCAGTTTAACTGTATAGGATTTTATGTTATTTATTTACTACTGCTTTTGATATTAACGGCGAGCTCGTCCTTTCGAGCACCAAGGCTATGATCTTAAGGCTATTCGTAGGTCACCTATAAATAGCAACAATCTATAGAATAATAATCCCGCCTTTCTTATACAATTCATAAATTAGTTGCTTATAATACGAAGTCTCCGTAAGTCTTCAACGCTGTAAACCCTATTTCTAGAGTGCTTATAAATAGCTAGGCTTAGACTTAGGCGTTAATAGTACCGGTGGCATATCAGAGGGGTCTATAATATTTATCGTATTATATTAAGTAATATAATTACTACCAGATTTCTAAGGATAACTAATAATATATTAATTATTAAGAGGAAATAGTTAATCTAAAGGAGAATGGTTTTTCTAACCCGAGAGCTAATAGAATACTTAGTCTTTACTTTTTTTAAAAAATAAAGATAAAGTTAGATAATTTTTATAATAAATTATAATTATATATAACTCTTAAGAGATTACTTATCTTATTATGAGTCTTTTATACTAAATTAATATTTATATAATAACTTTTTAATATAATATAGTAGATTTTAAAATAAAGATATAAGTTAGATAATATCTATTTAGTATTATAAGATACTAGTACTAAAAACCTAATATTTAATTTTTTTATTATTACTTTTTTAAAATGGGTTTTATTATATTAGATAAGAATTTATAATATCTATTATATAATATATATCGTAATAATCTGCTAAATATTATATCGCCGCCTAAGTCTAGCTAGGCCTGATTTTTCCCTATAGCTATTCGCAGGTAATCTACGAATAGCAATGATTTTATTACATTCTTAGAGTACTTAGCTTAACTATTCGAGAGAATTGAAGAACTAGAAAAATAACTGCCATAAGCTAAGTAAATGTAGGTAAGCTAATAGGTTACAAGTAAGCCACAAGTCACTATCGGCTTACTCGGCGAAGAACGGCTTAACCGCTTAGAAAAAGTCAGACAACAAAAGAGTGACAATATCAATTTTACCTTAACATCTATCTCATAGAACGTTATGTTCACGTAAAAGTAGCGGACGACTATTTGAATTATAAGACCTCTCGAACGAGTTCAATAAGTTAGCAATACATCTTAATCTGTGTTCGCTTATACCTATCCTTTGTTTGAGTTTAAGTATTTAGCTAGATACGAACGAGTTTAAGCATTAATAACTGACTAAGAGTAGAATTTCTTTACTCTACTTCATTAATTATCCGACTAAGACTAGAAAGTTAAATCTGTTGTCCTAAACGACTAGAACAAGTCTATTCATACTTACTTTATTCTCCTAGAATTTTTGAGACAAGCTCTATATAGAAGAAAAGCCTCTCTAATTTGAGGTATCTTACTAGCTGTACCTATTCATTGATTCTCTACTAAAACGACAACTAACTACTTAAAATATCTTTACGCGTTATGTAATTCCTAACAACACTCTATATAAGTTTTTGTTATATTTTTCTGACTTTATTTGACCTAATGGTATAGGTTTCTTTTGTTGGGGTAGCCTGTGCCTCAAATCGGCGTGGATTTTAGAGGAAGGGAGGGGTCACTGCTCTCAGGAAACTGTTCTTCCCTCCCACCCCCAACAAAGTAACTAAAATAAACATTAGAAAAATCCGTAAAAATTCGTGAACGACTCTCTTATAGCTATGCATCACGGCGATTAAATAGCATTTATTCCACTCCGCGGGTTGTAGTTTTATTTCAAGTTTACAAACGTTTTAAACGACGTCAGAAACCGACATATATTGCGCCCGAAGCGCCCGTAGGCCCCGTAAGAGGGGACAATACTCTGAAGCTGTGAGGTAAGCGAACGCCCGCAGGAAGCCTGATTTTCGATTGGGCTTCGATGGCAACATCGCCTTTCAAAAACAGAAGCATCAAAAGTCAAACTCTTATTTTTAAAATACATGTATTCTCTCATTATGTCATATCACCCATCTACGCTACAACTATCCATCATCCATCCTATCCACAGAAAAAAAAGCAAAAAGGTATCCATAACTCCACTCCCCTCCCTCATTCATTTCACCTCGCCCCAAATTGCACACATCAAGTCATACTAGCTGTAGTAGCTCTTCCCCCTCTAGCAGCAGTCTTCTTGCCAGCGCCAGGTCTAGCCAAAGTATACTTCGCAAAAGCCCTCGCAAGAGCCTTCTTACAACTGACTTTCTGACTTCCAACAAAAGAATCAATCGTAACAGCAATAGCACGATCGACATCTTGAGCGGATACATAATCAGAAAGGCGCATACGACAAAAGGCTTCGCTGATTCTCATGATGGCTTCGAGATGACGGACCTATGAGAAATAATTAGTTGAGTTTGATGCAAGGAAAGAGGTGGGGGAACATACGGTAATAGGATAAGCACCAGTAGCTAAAGATTCCCTCCTCATATCACCGAACAACTTCGAGATCTTCTCCTCATCAATATTATAAAGTTTAGGACTGCATCTCTCCCTAGCATAAAGAATGAACTTCCTCAATAACTCCTGAGGAATTTCTCCTTCTTGTTTTGGTTCTCCGCCATTGGCAGCTCCGGCTCGAACGTCAGAATCATGTTCAATATCCATCGAATTTTGGTTTTCATCAGTAGCTTGCGTGACAGGATGAGAACGACCGTGAGAACCGACGACGAAGCGCGCGAGTCTCTCGTCTTCGACTGGGTCGACGGTATCTCGGACGACACAGAGGATATCGAAACGTGAGAGGATAGGTTCGGTCAATTCGACGTTTTGTGAGAAGGGAATGGTTGAGTTGTAACGTCCACCGATTGGATTAGCTGCGGCAATGATACCGCATCGAGCTTGGAGTGTAGTAACAATACCAGCTTTGGAGATTGAAATAGTCTGTTGTTCCATGGCTTCGTGGATGGAGGTTCTGTCTTGATCGTTCATCTTGTCGAACTCGTCGATGAGACATGTACCTCTATCTGCGAGCACTAGTGCACCGCCTTCTAATGTCCATTCGCTTGTCAAAGGATCCTTACGGACACTTGCTGTCAAACCGACGGCACTTGCTCCCTGACCAGTTGCGAAAACAGCACGATGTGCGGTCTTCTCGACATATTTTAGAACTTGAGATTTTGCGGTTCCGGGATCACCGAGAAGAAGGACGTTGATATCACCACGGATGTGGAGTTTACCCATTCTTTCCTTGGCAACACCACCAAAGAGCGACAATGCCACAGCAGTCTTGATATCGGTATGACCGTAAATACTTGGTGCCATCGAGTGAATGATTTTATCAACAATTTGAGGATCCCGAGCTAGAGTGCGGATTTGATGTTCGTCTTCTTCGGTAAGTCTGAATCCAGCCAATTGATCGTGGGATTTGACAACATTGTTGGCTTCGAGAATCGTGGCGAAAACTGGGAAACCGTTCTTGTTGTTCAACTGAGCATCGTAATTGTTGCGGTAAACTCCAGTAACTTCAATTTCCTCTCCAGGCTTGGCTCTATCGATGAGATCCCACAAAAGAATAACTTCTCGGTGTCTTGGTAGACGACCAGCTGGAACCGTACCAGGAGACTCTTGGAGGGTGAGTTTTTGATAATTTCTATAAACAGTCTTTTCGGAATTGAGGTTGAATGGTCCACGGGATTGACAATTCTGGCAATAAGTGATTTTGACTTCGACATTGGATTCTTGCTGGAAAGGTCCGAGTCTTTGGTGACACTTGGAACAGTCGAACATGACATATTTCAATTGGGGAAACACTCCACTTCTGCGAGTTACAACACCACTAACTCGGACCAAGCAGTTCAAATGTGTTTGTCGCAGTTGCCGAAGAGTGTAATGGACAGGAAGGTCTGTAATTCTGACATGGATTTCGGAATGAATTCGCTCATAATCGGCATAATAGATCAAAGTAACTTCCATAGCGACTTCGTCAAACAATTTGAGCATCTCTCCGGGCGCATTGGCGAGAAAGTATGCGAGAATAGCTTTCGATGATGAAAGATGATCGTATGAGACCTCTAGAGATTCGGCATTGATTTCTCCCAACGTTCTAATTCGGGTTCCGTAGACGGAGTCTCCGTGTTCATCGGTATATTCGGTCAAGAAGGCCTTGAATTCTCTTTTGATCGTTCTTTGAACTGCGTGTTGACCAACCCATTCTACCAAACTTGAAGCCTTCACATCTTGCAAGGTCTCGAGAGATAGCTCCTCTTCCATAATATCGTCTTGCATTTCATCGTCTTGGTCCTCGTCGTAGTGATGTCTGCGACGTCTTGGTTGCGCAGTAAGGTCCAAATCTCCGTCTTCGTCCTCATCTTGAAGAAAGGCCGCAGGCATGCGGTTTTGGCGCGCAAGTTCCCGATCTCTTCGATTCAGGCGGGCTTCGAGTTGTCGTCTCTCTGCAACATCCAGGTCGTCGTAGTCGCCCTCATCGTCGATATCTCTTGCGTCGTAAGTATCGTCTTCTCGGGACCTGTAGTCTTTTTCGAAATTGCCACCAAACAGATCAATTCCGTCTTCGTCCTCGGCCATCTCCTCAGCGTCGTCGATATCGAGAGCAAGCTCTTCCTCCACATCATCATTATCATCAACACCGTGTTGAATATCGTATCCTGGCGGGGAAGAGCCGTAGTCTCCTGCTGGAGTTGAAGCAACGGCTGGTGATGGCGCATCTTCTGGTTCTCTTGAACGTTTGCGGGCGTTTCTCGTGGGTCCACGGTTCGCCGAAGACATGTTGGGTCGCAAAGGGGAACTGGGTTGGAGTAAGTACGAATCTGGAAATTGCGGTTTCTTGTGCTTCATGGAATTCTCGAAACGTACCTCATGGTGATATTCGTGCGCCGTGGTGTTTTGGGGGGTGAATAGGAGTCGCGTGGAGTCGATTGTCTTGGGTTGTCAATGCAAACTTGAAATGAGGGATGAGGCGCGTAAATCGCGAAAAGCGTGTCTTTAAGCTAGGCCCAATTGGATCGACGCGTAAAGTGGTTTTTGGACGAGGCAGCCTCGAGGCTGAGAATCAGGTCAACCCGCTGTTGCTGTCGCATCACCAACCATTCCCCTCCTATAATACTCAACCTCTTCGATCTATCTGCTTCAATTCCAAACACGATGGATCCTCCTCCAGCCAATGTTGCGACTTCCGCAAATCCAGAAACTCAGAATGGCGCGCCATCTCGAACCCAGAGCTTCTCCCAGCAATCCGATGGTTCACAAACAGTAGCAGAGTATGTTTCCCTCATCGCGTTTTCCCTTCCGCTCTTCTGCAATTGCAATTGGCTTTGTATGAGGGCAATATGCTGACATCTTGAGTAGATTTATCGACAGCCAACTCCAACTCGAGGCTGATGCGCGCGAAGCTCTACCCTACGTAAGACTTAGATCTGATTCTTGTGATACCCTCTTGCTAATTGCGATCTATAGAAATTCGATAGCTGCACGCAGCCATTAGGAAAACTCCGTCAAGTCTTGTTCTCCTGTCTAACCTGCAACCCGTCACCAACCGATCCTTCCGTTTCATACAAACCTGCGGGCGTATGCTACTCATGCTCGATACAATGCCACGGAGATCATACATTGGTGGAACTATTCAATAAAAGAGACTTTGTTTGCGATTGCGGAACGACACGTCTGCCTTCTACCTCGCCATGTACTCTGCGTGTAAACCCAGAGACCAACACAAAGGGAGGGGTTCATTCGGAAGCGCCAGAGCCAAATAATAAATACAACCAGAACTTTAAGAATAAGTTCTGCGGATGCGAATGCGACTACGACGCGGAATCTCAAAAGGGTACGATGTTTCAATGCTTGGGATTGGGAACGGCTGAGGAAGGCGGTTGTGGAGAAGACTGGTGGCATCCTGGATGTATTGTTGGTGTTGGACCGGACTGGTACGAGGCATCAGGTCGAAGTGCTGCTACATCCAAAAAACAAAACACAGATGGGGCTTTGGCAACAATCGCAGAGGTGGTGGAGGCAGTGACGGAGGCACCAGCCTCTGAAGGGGCTCAAAACGCGACCACCACCGAAGCTGGGGAAACCTCTGGCGCAGCACCTGAGGACGATGCCGAAGATGACGACCCACCACTGCCTCCCGGATTCCCAGAAGAAGACGATTTCGAAGGCTTTATTTGTTACAAATGTGTTGAGGCGCACCCTTGGATCAAGAAATATGCTGGAGCACCTGGTTTCCTGGGACCAGTTTTCAAGAGAAGCACCGCACCCTCACCCGAGCGATGTTTACTAGCAAAAACAGAAGAAGCCATTGCCTCCAACCTTCTCAATCCGAAAAAGCGAAAGTCCGATGACGACAACGATTCAGTTACTTCATCGGCATCAAAACGAGTGAAGGAAATGACCCCAGACGCTGCTTCTCTCGTCAACGAAGCCACAGCGGCAACAAACAAGGCTATTTCGGTTGCTGGATCTATCGTTTCCGCGAAAGACGAGGTAGAATGCAAAGTCAAAGCCCTCCCCACACCAAACGGTCAAGTCTCGCTCTTCTTCAAATCCGATTTCCGAGACCATCTCTGTCGCTGCGCAGACTGTTTCCCGGAATTGAAAAAACACACCCAACTCCTCGAAGAAGAGGACATCTACGAGCCAGAAATGTCAGAAGATGAAGCAGATGGTGGTGGGAGTACCGTCGGAAGTGGAAGCATTTACGAGCGTGGAGAAAGTGTTTTGAAGAACGTGGATCGCGTCCGCGCTATCGAAGGTGTCATGGCTTACAACCATTTGAAAGATAAACTTACACCATTCTTCCAGCAATTTGCTGAGAGTGGGAAGGCTATCAGTGCGGAGGATATCAAAGCGCATTTTGCGAAGATGAGAGGTGATGCTGAGGCTATTAAGGAGGCGAATGCTGGGGCTAAGGATTCGGTTAATAGGCAGGAGCAGAGTGGGTTTTAGCGGTGAGGAGATCTGGGAATTTTTGTAGGATATGGAGTTGAACGTCTTGAAACCGACAGGTATTGATATGGATATTATTTGGGGTTCTCTCTGGTCGGGATGGTGCAAAGGGTCTGAAATTTGTTTGTTTCTGAGATTGTGGCGAGGCTTTAAAAGTTGTGGTGTATGAAGTGATGATTATGGGGAAAAAATTATCTCTTGCCATCTGCCTTTCTCGCTCTCGTTGTGATAGGACTGGGGTGCAGATATCTTAACTGGTCAAAAGCAGCTTCAGTTGTTTGACCAAGACTTGCAAAATCACTTTGGCTATCTTACAAGGCTCGGACCATTAGATTTATAACTGCCTTTATAATTCAAGATGTGTTAGGGCAATTATAGAAGAGAAAGTGCAGTTACGAATGTCGGCAGCCTCTGGTGGTCCGTCGAGTGGTTTCCTGTGGAGTCAAACGGAATGAACGAACTCGCTCAACCTTGAGACCTCGACCCTCTTGAGACTTTTTGAAACTGCTCTCCCGTGGAAGTTTTGATTGGTTTAATTAGATGCTATCGTCCTTTGTGTAATATTTGACTGCATGCACGGGCAAACAAAGGAATGAGCATAACAATTCACCATCGCAACTTCCGCCAACTGCAATCTCTAAGTCCTCAAAATCCCTTGACGCCCAAAAGGAGAAGAGAGAAAAACCTTGAGATGAAACTCTAGCTACGAGAAAACTCCAAAAAAAAGCCCAGATAGTACTCAGTACGGGGTTCGAACCCGTGATCTCTGCTGTGCCCCCGAGATCAGAAGTATCTCGAGATGTGAAAGCAGCGTCTTTCCACTAGACCAACCGAGCTGTATTTTTCTTCTGGTTGCGCTTTTGCTTATTTGCGCTTAGAAGGATCGGAGGTGCCTTGGGGGAAGTGAGGGCAGGTGTGAGGGAGGAATGTGGGTCTGGTGGAGTCATAGGCGAGGTGAGCAAACGAGGGAGCAAACGAGAGACAAACGAAAGAATGTGGGATTAGATGAACTATTAGCAGGATTCTTTTTAGCAGGTTTAGGGTATAACATCATTTGCATTATGCTTTTCCACGCTTCAGTTTCCAACATCTGCTTCGTATTTGATACGCTGATGTACTTTGTATATCCTATTAGAGGAAGGGGCAGGATACAGCCAAGAAGAAGAAGAAAAGAGGTTCATCTACTTAGCGAATCTTCTTCTTTTGTTTGCTCTCTGATGAGCTCACTTCTAGGAAACTATTCACTTATTTGTAACGGGGAAAGAGAGGCAAAAAGACTACCAAAATAGTGGAATGAGAAAAACATACACTTTGAGCTTCAGAAGTATGAGAAGTTAATATTTCAATCCGGCACCTAGTCTACTTTAAATTGATAAGAGTGCCGGAGAGTAATAACCGGGCATCTCACATGGCTAATCAGAAAGCTTCGAAACTTCGGATAATAAGAGAAAGAATAAAAGATATTGATTTTCTCTAATTATTTTTGGGATACGTTCCTTCTCTCGCGCAGCATTGGTAGGTAACCTGCAAATAGTATGGTTTCCAAGAGGAGAGACTATCTCGTAGGTGACCTATGAAATAAGTGTTTTAAAACCCCCCGCTATCGGTGGTGATTCTTAAAATTCATACTATTCGCGGGTGACCTGAAAACAGAACGAATCTGGAAAAGTACTATAATTCCTAGATAACCTAGGATTTATATTATTCTAAATCCTAGATAACCTGTTAAATAAACACTTTTGGAAATCCTTGCTATTTCTAGGTAACCTAGGATTTGTAATATTTTAGAAACGCTTACTATTCGTATATAACCTGTAAATTACAAAGAATCTTCAGATATCTACGATCTAAATTATTTATTTTTAGAAAACTATAAAATAGAATAACCGGAGAAAAGTATACGATTTATAGAGACAAATACGAGAAAAGAGTTATTACTATTTCTTATAGAATAGAGAACACGGAATAAGATTATACTTTATAAGTTTTTAATTATAAATCACTAGATAATATCTAGTTTCTAGCTATACTCTCTACTTTCGTCTCTTTTTTCTCTCTTTTCTAGCTAGTATAAGTCTTTCTTATTACTTATATTTTAGAGTAAGAAAGATAGAAAGAGAAAAAAGAGACTAGAGTATTAGATTCTTAGAGTTACTATCTAAGTCTCTTTAGACGTTTTATATAACATTTCTATTCTCTTCTAAGAAAAGCGCTATAAACGCTCTACTCTCTTCTTCTCTAATAGAGTATATAGACTTTTAGAATAGTATAATAGCTATATACTTAGATTTTAGTTAAAGAGAGATATATATAATCTCTTACTTTCGCGTTCGCGTTTACTTTCTAAGAATAAAAGTACGAGAGTAAAGACTCTAGAAGATAGAATATAGAACTAAAGAAGAAGTATAAAGACCTAGGAATTAGAAAGAAGGTTATAAGATACCTAAGAGTTATAAAACAAGTATAGAAAGAAAGTTCTTCTAGAAGTACTAATTTATAATTAAAAACTTAGAAAGTATAGCTCTATTCTCTATTGTCTATTCCGTAATTTCTAGGTAACTTATAAATAGTATAAAACTCAAAAAACACGGTTAGTCCGAAGTAATCTAGTCTTTGTACTATTCTAAAAATGTCTTACTATTCTTAGGTAACATATAAATTGCCTCGGAAAATAAGCAGAAAATCCTTTTTATTATTCTAACTATTTGTAATTACTCTGCAAATAGTAATTTTGTTTTCTAGTAGTTGATATTACGAGTTTTCTTTATTCTTTGTATTTTCCGCTGTTTTCCTCGTCCTTTCTCTCTGCGGTTCTTCTCGTAAAGTCAGATAATGTGTCAACAGGCATCATTGACTGGCTATGCTGAACAATCCTTTTACTTCTAAAATATGAGATTAGAGGTAGAACACGTCAAACGTTAAGCATCACAAAGATAAAAATCACACAACTTAACATAAGATGCGTCTTCTTCCCTTCCTTTGGTGGCCTAAATAATTCAAACATCTACGCTCACCACCCTGCTTCTGATTCGCCGCAAGAATTAAGTTCTTCTCTATCTTTAGTTTGTATACTGCAATTCCCTTTTGAACTACAGGAAATTCTCACCACAGGCATGTACTGCATACAGCCAGGCTCTCCTCAGCCTAAAGGCTGCGTGTTATGATGCACCTATAACATATGGGGTAGAGACACGTAGAAAACAAACTAGAGGTAACCGGCATGGAGTATATAATATTTACAACCAACAGGTGGTGACCTGTTTTCATAAGAAAGTTTTAGGTTCCATGGCATCAAGAAAAAGCAATAAGCAAACAGAAAAAAAGAAAGCACAGACAATACCGCGACTTGCAACATAATTCCTCCCCATGTCAAAACTCACTTTGAATCCACCAACTCGCATTTTCAATATGTACTAGTATGTAGGTACCAGGATCTAAACATAGCATTCCCCACTCCTGCAACTCGTGAATTTGCACATGCAACTTCTAGGTTAAAACTGACGGTTGAACGGCCCGGTTATACCGTACTTATGCGATATCGGGGGATCTTCGGTGTGAGGGGTTGGAATTTAGGGGGTTGGGAAGAGGTTGGAAAGAGAAAGGATCGATGGACATATGGCGGTTGGTTTACGAATTTGGGTCTGGCTGAGAAGCGTTCATTCTTGAAGTGAAATGTCACGAGAAAGGGGGTGGTCAGGAGAAGAATTCCCATTCGCCCAACGCCACACATCAAGCAAACGCAACCAATACTCTGCCATCAAGTGTGGCAAGTCATAAAATCATAACCCCCAGAAGTCAAGCATCTAAAGTCCTTTCCACCAAGTAGTTTGACCAACCTCAAACGATCCCTTCTGAACAATCTCAGCACTCGTGGATCCCACCAGCACTTCATAGGTATCCTTCTCCACAATCCATGAATCCCTAACTTCGTCCCAGAAACTGGTGGCATATTTAGTTTCAATATCGACTTCCACGGTCTTGCTTTCTCCTTTCTCAAGGAAGACCTTTGTGAAACCTTTGAGTTCCTTCTTGGGACGCTTGATGCTTGGCTTCTTCTGCGAGATGTAGACTTGAACAACTTCAGCCCCGGAGACGTCACCAGTGTTGCTGACTTTAACGCTGACTTTGACATTCTTCTCATCCTTGGCGACGGAAAGATCAGCAATACCAAAAGTAGTATAAGAAAGTCCGTGACCGAATGGGAAAAGCGTCTCCAAATCCAGCATCTCATAGTACCGATATCCAACATAAATATCTTCACCATAAAGAGTTCTACCTCTCTCAGTCCGGTAACTCAAGAATGCTGGGTTATCTTGTAGTCTCTTTGGGAAACTGAGTGGGAGTTTGGCACTGGGGTTGACTTTTCCGAAGAGGACGTCTGCGATGGCGTTTCCGGTTTCATTTCCGCCGTACCAGGCGTGGAGCATGGCTTTCACGGAGGAAGCCCATGGCATTTCGACGGGTGTACCGGACTGCATTACAACGACTGTTGAGGGATTTGCTGCTGCGACGGCGGAGATGAGGGCGTTTGTTGAACCTGGAAGATCCATGTTTTCGCGATCAGTGCCTTCGCTTTCCCAGTCGGCCTGTAGAAATGTTAGTATTGAAGAAAACTTGGAAGCGAGAGTGTCAACTTACATTCAAGCCGGTACAGATGATAACTTGATCGGCTTCCTTTGCCAATTCTACAGCATGTTTGATCTCCTCCACGGGGTCGATGACCTTGGCGCCTCCGATTCTGACAGCACCACTTCCAAACAAAGTGTTGTTTCCAGGATCCAACTTGCAAGATGGTGCACTGCTGAACTCCACCTTGATGTGGTAAGTTTGCCCTTTCTTAACAGGAAGAACTCCCTTCTCCTCGACCGTACCACAGTTGAAGAACATGGTACCCTTGGTTTGAGTAGTCTCGTTATCAATCAACAACTTGTCGTCAACGTACAGCTTAGCAGCTCCATAAACGCCCAGACCAAATTCAAAATCATAGTCTTCCTCTGCAGTGTAAAAGCCTTCGATATCAGCCCAGAACAGCTTCTCCTTGATCTTCTCGCAATTGTAATCCATCATCAGAAGCTCAGTCTTAGTGAGGAGTAATTCATCGGCGATTTCTCGGTCCTTGACTGATGGTGGGTCGTTGTATGCTCGGAATGAGATACCAGTTTCGCCTTTTGCGGTCTTGAGAATTTCTCCGAGGAGAGGCAACTCTTTGTGGGCATAACAACCGACCGTGTAAGATGGTTCGCTTGTGAGTTGTGCTTTGATACCGTCATAAGGTGTAACTGCGTAGAATGCGGCAAGTGCTGCTGAGCCACCACCGTGGTAAGCTGCATACTTGGCATTGGGACCAAGAATAAGTGTCTGGCTGAGTGGTTAATTTAATATGGGACATTCAGTTACAATTCTTACCTTTTTGTCTTTCGATAATGGCAAGACTCTATCTTCATTCTTCATCAAGACGATACTCTCGCCACCAATCTTTCTCAGGAAAGCGGCTGTCTCGGGCGTGTTTGCAGCCAACTCGGGGGCATTTTCAGCGACCTTTGCTGCTGCGACACGATTGATGAGATTGAGAACATTCCGAACTCGTTCATCGAGAATGTGTTGGTGGACCTTTCCTACTGAGACTGCTTGTTGCAAAGCCATGCCTCTCCATCTTGTAGGTCCAGCCATTTCGAGATCGAGACCAGCGTTAATGGCTTCCGATGTTGAATAGGTTCCCCACCTGTTATGGTTAGAAATGTATGTGATGCGAAAGAACCATGAACATACCAGTCGCTCATGACTAGACCTTCCCAGCTCCATTCTCCACGGAGGATATCCTTGAGAATTTTCTGGTTCTCGGAGACGTGAGTACCGTTTATTTTGTTGTACGCCGTCTGTTCAGATGTCAACACTTCGTCCCCGTAAATTATATTCGTGAATTCGGAGAAGTCTTACCATGAAGCATGCTGGTTGCGAATCTCTAACAACCAATTGAAAAGGCAGGCAATAAATTTCTCTCAACGCTCTATCAGTAAGAATAGCATTTGTCCCATTCCTCTCATGCTCCTGATCATTACAAACAAAATGCTTGATAGTAGCAGCAATATCCTTATCCTGGATCCCATTTACCAACGCAGCAGCTCCAAGACCCGCTAAAACCGGATCTTCGCTCAAACTTTCGAATCCTCTTCCTCCGAGAGGAGAACGTTGCATGTTGATAGTAGGTCCAAGAATAATGTGTGAGCCTTTAGACTTGCTCTCATCTCCCATCAATCGACCTGCCTCCCGAAGGAGATCGACGTCCCATGTTGCACCTAAACCGGTGCCGCATGGAAAACATGCTGCCTTGACGCCATTGAAGAACTTGGTACCTCGGACACCGTTTGGTCCATCAGACATTCGAATGACGGGAATTCCGAGACGCTTGACGGGGACTGTGTGCCACCAATCGGCACCTGATTTGTGTCAATTGATGAGAAAAGTAGAAAATATGGGGCACGAGAATATATACCTGCTAGTAGGGCACATTTCTCAACATTGTTGAGTTTGGATAGAACATCTTCCACATCTAAGGTGGTAGTCATCGTTGCTGAAATTCAGAGTGCAATTGGAACAAGTGTAGGCCAACAACGCTAATCGAATAGACTCAGCGAACAAGATTGGGTATATAGAGGGCTTGATAAAATTGCCAAAGAAGGGGAAGAAAATGCACGGAGATAGAGAGAAATATGAGAAGAGAAGAAGGCAAGAGATGACAGTGACAGGGATTTAGGAAGAAGGAAAGGTAGTGAAATTCCCTACGATGTTCGGCTCCGATTCACGCAGAAGCTCTTGAACTAAGAGCTCAAGCTTCCCCTCCAACCCCACTTTCAGGGTCCTCACGATAGCTTCTGATACGTACAAATGCACGTTCGCGCTGTCGTCGTACCTGATTTTGGGATCTCAGCTGGCTAATTGTTGACGGACGCGGGACTGCGGTACGGTGTGGGTTGTGGTTTGTGGATAAAAGGGAGGCGATTTAAGAGACGAACGGTTATTCGTCGGCCGCGTAATATTCGGGAAATCTACTGCGATTTAGAGTAAGGTGCATCCAAGTGGCGGCCTGTCGGGATGCTTCCCCTTGGTTTGGAGGTGGGAGAGTGGCACATTGTGGGGTGAGTATGAGAGTGGAGGATCGATTTTTTGGATGAGGACAAACTTGGAAACGATTTATATTTCAGGTTTCAGGAGGAAACCAATCAACAGAAAAGAATCGGGAAATCTATTGCCGACAAGACTCCGCAAGCGACAGCCGCTGAGTGCCGTTTCTTGTGGCGCACCACTTGTCAACACATCAATTCCTCTGGTCCAACATCCTTCAACTTCAACGTACCTAGTCCTCAACAAAAGAGCTATAATACCGGTAGTCATTTATTACATACAATGACGAAGCGGCGAGGCTCACAAGTGTCTAGCTCGCCGAAACCTTCGGGTCGGTTTGGCTGTACCCCCCAAAAAGCTCCCACCACACTACAAAGTATTCATTCCCTCAACACCCCCTTTTTCTCCCCTAACCTCTCTCTCATTCCATCATTTATATCCTACCAACTCTTCTCAGCGAATCACAAGCATTGGTATACTCTCAATATACGGAGTACACACTCCAACAATCCCCCCAATCTCTCGGTTACATCCCCAACTGCTCCCGCTCAAAGGTATCATGAAGCCCGAAAACCCCCCCGAACCATAGAGGGACAAGGAAGTCAAAAGCACCAAGTGTGAGTGAGGGTAAGAGGCGAGGTTGGAAAAATTTACCTCACAGAATTTGACTGAATCAAAAGGACATAGCACAGTACTTACTTGCCCTTACAGACAGCCACACAGGTTAAAGAAACAAAGGGAAATATGTGTCATTATCATTTCATTTCATTTGCTAGAAAATCTATTCCTCTCAATTCCTCCCATGCCCACTCCCACCCGCACGTATCTAAGACGCGAATTGGATATCACACAAATAAAAAAAGATATCAGCCAGCGCCCGCCCTAAAATGTTTTCCCAAGTCTCCCAGAGGCCATCATAATCATCACTTCCCGATTCCGTCCCCATCCCCCCAAAAACCCACCCTCAAATAGCCAACTTATCCAAAATCTTCAACACCCCCCTCCCCGTCCCCCTCTTCTCCCCATTCTCCCCACTCCCACCACCCTCATCAAGGCCCTCAACCAGTCTCCTTGCGCGTTCCATCAGAGTAGCCAGCACCTTCCGACAATACTCCAGACTCCCCGTACTCTCCATGTAAGAGACCGCATACCTCTTAACCTGCTCATCCTCAGTTTTTTGTTTAAGGATGTTCAGGAGCTGCATATTCCCAGGACGCGCACGGATGGAATGGATGATGGGGAAGGAGAATTTCCCTTCCGTCAGGTCTTCGCACATCCCTTTGTTGGAGGAGTATTCGGGCGAGGAGATGTTTTGGTAGTCGTCGCGGATTTGGAAGATTATTCCCATTAGGTTTACTAGGGGGACGCAGTCTCTGTTTCGTGTGTTAGTAGGCTGCTCAGGCTGCAATCGCGCAAGGAGGAGGGGAGGAGGAGGTTTAAAAAGTACTTTGTAGTTTTCGACTCTGCCTGCATGAGTTTGACTGCTAATCTGAAAAGACCGCCAGTCTTATTCCCCACCATCTCCAGATAATCATCCTCCGTAGGACAAGTCAACGTATCCCTCCAAAAAAGATCCATCCCCTGCCCGCGATGTAAATTCAACAACTCCTCCGTATAAATCTTCACCGCCTCTGGATTCCCCAACTTCCCCAGTTCCCCAAGCGCAAGGAAATACACATAGTTCGCGGAATTAATCGTCTGCGCCGTCCCGAAAATACTATGTGCAACCGGTAATCCCCTTCGAAGCAGTGACGAATCTTCGACATCGTCGACTAGGAGGGAGGCAGTATGTAACATCCCCACCACATTATTGATCACTTCCAGACTCGAGGCGGGAATATCGAGATACTCGTTGAAAGCCGCGATCAATTGACTCCTAATGTCTTTCCCCGGCTGGGTGAATAAGTACTCATAAGGCCCCAAAAGAATCTGCTCCTTCGGCTCAGACCAACTGCTCTTCCCATAGAACGCCATATCGCCCTTATTAAACTTCGAGGGGTCCGCGGGTTCACCGGGTTGTATTGCGGGGTTGAGGGTGGAATCGATGTTGCTCTGGCGCCGTTGGGAGATCCAGTCTCCTTCTAGGACTACCGCTGTGCTGTTTCGAAGGGCGGATTTTGGGGGACTGGAGAATGTGCCGTTCTGTGTTGAGGAGGAGGTTCGTGGTGGGATGGATTTGGGGGCTTGGGGGTGATCCATGGTTTTGTTTGTGGTTGTGCGGTGGGACGAGAGGTTGTTTGGGAACATTGTTGAAGGAAGCCTCGAGGGGGTGGGAGTGGAGTGTTAAAGTGAGAAGCTTAATTTGTAAGGTAGTTGCGTATTGTAGGTAATCGTAATCGGTGTGGGAGGTAAGCTGTTGCTGGTGCCTTGGGAGGGTAGTAGGGAGGGAGGGGGGAGGGGGGAGGTTGGTTTGTTGAGGTTTTATATCTCGAAAGGGATTGGCGGGTTGCGATGCTGGATAGAGATATGCGGCTTAGACTTTCCTGATATTAAAAATGTAGATTCCGGTGAGTTATTTCTCTACTCAGTAGATGTGTCGTGGGAAGTTGGATCGAATGCAGGTGGTTCGTGGAACTATCGTGGGGTCAGACTGCCGGCAAGGCAGACGAGGCTGATGGAATGGAGTAAGGTTGCGAGCAAGTATAGTACTGTACTTACCAATGGTAATTATACGAGCATTTCCCTTTTAATCCATCAAAAAGGCATGCAGAAGAGAGGCGCGATTTCTCTTTTATCCGGAGAATTCGAGCTGATAATCCTCCTTCATGCAAGGGAGGAACTAGGTTTGCTCCAACAAGCTCAGTGAGGTTTCGGGTTTTTACCCACCTCCCTCCTCACATGAAAACGATCGACTTCGTATCTTACCTTGCGACTTCGATTCGCTTTGTAGATATATTCGCGAACATCGTGTCTATTTGACTGGCTAGATTCGCATTGAAGATATCTATTGGGGAGCGTTACAGGATCATCACACCTCAAATCTAAAAATTCAATTTATCCTAGCTCGTGGACGTTAAAGTGGACGCAGATGAAAGAACCATTTTTCAGTAGACTGTTCTTAGTTAATATTCCATTCTATCTCATTTAGTTGAAGCGAGTTGGAATATGGCTATAACGTGGCTACTTACTGTTCCCGTAGTTCTGCGCCTTTTATTCTTCCAGGTTTCCAGACTGCTTCAATACTCTGGTGGTATGATCACCAGGGTCAAAACTCGTGGGCCAGCGATTTCCCACCAAATCATATGCCAAGAACGTTATTAATATATTGAAAACAAACTCGGCAAGCTCAGAGAGCCGAGTGCAATTAGTAGCTCTCTCGATTGCTTTAGCTTTTGAATAGTAGCTCTCGTTATAGTGTTGAGGAAACTAAGTTTGGTGGATCTCTCCTATAAATATTCTATTCTCCTTCCGAAAGCTAATTCCCTGCAAATAACAGTTCAAATAACAGTTCATATAATATAATATCAAGCCCAACTATTCCCCAGGTTCAAGCTTCCACCAAATCGCTTCCCGATGCGATGCACCCCGGCATCAAGTTCTCACCATCCCAAATCAAGCTCATTCTGCCACCTCACCGCCTTGATATCAGCCCCAATATCAAGCTCCGTCGCTATGTCAACCACTTTGACGACCAAACCCAAGCAACTCTCGAACAAGAACATGATCCAAGCTTCGCAAACTCCGCAAACAAAACAAAAGCCCAACTTCTCTTCACCTTTTTGTATTAACATTTTTCTCTCCCGGCGTCTTCTTCCTTCTCCCTTCTCGCGATACTCCATCGAGGGTTTCGTAAAAATTAAAAATCAACAACTCGAAATACCTGCCTGAACTGTACATATTGACTTGAGCGAACCGAGACATCTTTAAATCAACAACCCAAAAAACATCACACAAGATGGAGTCCTTGCTCGCCCTAGCATTCGACAACATGTCCTCCTACGACCAAGGAAAAATCCGCAAGGGCCTCCGCCAAATCGAAGGTCTCCTCGCGCAAATCTGTCTCTCGTCCCCCTCGTCCGAAAAACGCCGTTCCGTAATCGATCCAGGAAAAGAACCACCTCCACCACGACCCCTCGAGCAACTGACCGAAGACCCCGCCTTCCTGCAATACTTCAAGCTGCAAGAGGGTTTCCAATGGAACATCGCAGAGCGATTACTACACTGTTTAGAGCGCCTGATGGGGAAGGGCGATGATGGGTCTTATGATATTTTGATCATTCAAACGCTGGATTTACTGCAGGGCGCGATGCTTTTGCATCCGCCGAGTCGCGCGCTTTTTGGGAGGGAGAAGGGTATGAATGTACGTTTGAAATGATATTATTGTGTATGAAGGCAAGTGAGATTACAAGTACTAATTTAATTCCTTGCGCAAACAGCATTTGCTAGATCTCCTCGAACCCGATAATTGTCCCGCCATTCAGAGCGCAACAATCATAACCCTCGTCTGCGCCCTCATCGAAACCCCCAAAAACACACGTACATTCGAAACCCTCGAGGGTTTATTCGCTGTAACATCTGCCTTTCGATCGCGCGAGACAACTCGAGAGGTCAAACTCAAATGTGTCGAATTCTTGTACTTCTACCTCATGCCCGAAACGCCTTCGATCCCAGCTGCCAACTCAACCGTCTCGGTTCCGCAGATGTTACAGAGGAGTCCTAGTAAACTTGCCGGCGCCTTCAATAAAATCGATACGGGCAGGAAGAGAAGTGATAGTGGGAGCGACATTACAAAGACGACGGAAGAGAAGCAGTTTCTCCTGGGTAAGTTTTTGAGTTCGGTTGATGAGTTGGTTGCGGATTTGAGGGATAATACTGTTTTTGGAGGTGCGGTCTGTTGATGAGGATTGTGCGATGGGGGTTGTTTGATTATTTCCTTCCTTTGTATATTGGCATATGGCATGCGATTGGCGTTTTTTCGTGGATGTAAAGGGGGGCGTTGGTTACATCATAATGTTGTTTGGAGTATTTCCCTTTGGTCGTCCTGTTATCCGCGTCATCTCTGGGGGGTTAGAAGGGCGTCGGATTTTGTGTAATATTTCCAGGAATCACTCTTGTTCCCTCATGGGAGACGAGGGGTTCGCAAATTTCTTTATCCGTCAATCAGGAAAATCAGACTTGAGTTAATCAAAGTTCTCGAGGCAGATTCAACCCGATGCTCCTTGTCTTCTGACGGTGTTCATACATTGCGATGGTGGATTAACTCGAATTCCCCTCAAAGAAAGCAGTCTTCGTAAACCAAGAACTTGGGGTAGAGCTCCCTTAAGGTAATTCAACCCGATGTTCCATTGTCTCCTGCAGGCCTTCCTGTCTCGGTGGTGGCTGCGTTCTCCTAGTATTCGCATTAACAAACTGACTCGGTGTATTAACATTACTCTGCTCCCTCGAATCAATCTCCACAGGCGTCACAATATCCCCCGGATTTTGAGGAATCGCAGCAACACCCCTCTCATACCCCGCACTCCCCTGTGCTGTCCCATACCCCGGACTTGTAGCCTGGGACGTATGATGTCCCTCTTCTGTGAAGGGTCCAGCAGTCGCAGCCGGTCCAAAGTAATCCGAAGGTTGAGAGGCTTGTCTCCCAGGTGCCGGTCTATTGGAACCAGCTTTCGAACGGGCTTTCGAACCAGCGGTCGAACCATTTAGTATCGCTGACCCCGCGACTTGCGATCCCGCGATTTGGGAGGTAGCAGTCTGCGAAGGGGTGGGTTGGGAAGCAGATTCGCTTCTCTCCGCATTCCTCCTGTGTGTCAAGCAGAAATACAAAAATACCCCAATGATTGCGAGAGCACCGAGACTAACACCAACTCCTATCCCGGCTTTCGCGCCGGTGGACAACGCCTTACTCCCTCCCGTCTGACCAGGCGCAGGAACGAGAGTAGCAAGTACACCACCAGGACCGGTTCGAGTGAGGATATTCGTGCCCGTCGCGAAAGCGCAGTAGTTCGTGTTGGAGA
This sequence comes from Hymenoscyphus infarciens, assembly GCA_001414345.1. Taxonomy (NCBI): domain Eukaryota; kingdom Fungi; phylum Ascomycota; class Leotiomycetes; order Helotiales; family Helotiaceae; genus Hymenoscyphus; species Hymenoscyphus infarciens. Next base: position 23,692 of record LLCB01000155.1, on the reverse strand, counting down.
GGACTGTACATGTTTGTCCGTTGTCACAACATCCTCCCCCCAGTCCTGTCGCGCACGCATATTGGTTTGTCGTACATCCACTCGGTATCGCGCTCACGATCGTCCTGGACGTGGTATTAGGGACAGAAACACAATTCCCCGTCGACCCGGCAGATACACAGTTTGAATTATAAGAGCAGCAACCGCCGCCTAAGGAAGCCGCGCATTTATAAGCTGTCGAACTCGGACAAGAACGGTTGCAGCACGCTGTTGAGGTGGATGTCGTTCCTGAGACTGTGATTACGGTTGGACAGACGTAGGCTGTTGTTGGGCAGGGGGAGTCGCAGTTGGAACCTAGTGCGCAGCAGGCGGGCTGGAGGTTCTTGTCTGTTATGCAGTATTGGGTGTTGGAGCAGCAGAGGGAAGTTGCGTTTGCGCCTAGGTCGCCGCCTAGGGGTTTAGATAGGTTAGTAGTTGTAAGTATACATATGAAGAGGAGAGCAGAGGGAATGCGCGAATTTGCAATTGGGTTTCTTCAATCCAGCAAGGGAGGAGAAATGCAATCCGCGGAATGTCCAGCCTTGCTAAAGAATCCAATGGTTTGCGCCGGGAAGTCAGCTCATCCTTCCACCTCTCAATCTGCGCTCGCGATTGCGACCCGAAACATTGCGATTCAAATACTTCCAAGAGAAGAACAGGTGGAATATAAAAAGAAATCCATACAAGGATGAGAATTAGGCAAAGGACACTCTCCATCTCTAGCAACCAAATTTCCACCTTCGGGGTTTCCAGCAAGATAGTATCGCGGACTCAACATCTCCCCAAACTGCGCCTGAACCATTGAACTCATCCCCAGCACCACGCCAAACAATGCGATCCTCATTTTTCTCCTTCTTGTGTGATCGTTTGGGAGTTTGCGATTCGCATGCGACACAGAAGATTCGTCCTACGGGGCCTACGGACTGGGAAGATGCAGGCGCGAGGGGTTCTCGCTGGCTACATTGACACTCGTTGGTTGAAGCTCTCGATGTGCGATTCGCGCGACACAGAAACGCAGATAGGGACCACGGAGGCGCGTGAGGCGGGGCTTTCAAAAAGAACAAAGGGAGGACGCTGGGGGCAGGTATATACAGTAGATACAAAAGAAGAAGTAATAGACAAGAGCAGCAAACGAGCGAAAGGGGAAGGACGGGAGAGAAATCGCCCTCCTCAAAATCGGAAAGGAGAAGAAGTATGAAAGATACCTATGAAGGAAAGCAAAAGGAATTTGCGGATCGTCGGTATCGTACAGTGTGCACACCCTCCCTCACCTCAGCTTGCATATGCCATGGCTCAACACCAATGATCGTGCCTCTCTTCCTCAGACAAATATCAGCTTACTCTTCCATGCCCCGCATCTTCGGCCATCCATCCCATCGCGAAGCCTTCCATCCACTAGACTAGAAACTTGGTGGCAAAAGACAAACATAAATGGCAAAACTATTGGCGGAAATGGCAGTTTCTTCGTTACGCTCTTTCTGGACGATGTTTCTGCACTCTTTCTGCAAGGCTCGCTTGGTGGCTTGATGGAGGTTTCCCGATGAGCCGCCAGACCCTCACATTCTCATGCAGAACTGGCATCTCTGCAGCGATTTGCAACCCTTTCTGCTCTCTGCATTTGGAGGAGAGGTGATCATTCGGTGGAGGAGGTGGTGAGCGGGGGATCTTGCTTGATTGGGACTGTCAATCGTGAAGGACGCGCGACGGGATGGAGGGGTGGGATGTATTGATTTGAGGCACCCTTGTAGAGTGGGGAAGAGCGCAGAAGGAAAAAGGAAAAAGGAATTCTTCTATTTTATATGTAAGAGAAGTATTGGGGATCGACCTTGTCGAATTATTGATGTTGGATTCGAATAAGAAGGAAGAAATTATCGTCATCGAAAAGAAAGTTAAAAGAGGCTCTATCTATGTCCCGGAGAAGCGGATTCTCATATTAGAGCACGACCACGTGACAGTACCTCTATTGGATATAGGAAAAATAAGTCTTCTAGAACGCTTACTAAAGAGCTCCTTCTATATATAACAAGCTTTTGTGATCGGTAATCTATGAACCAGATACTTAGAGTACTATACTATATAATAAACTAGATATAATTTATAATACTTAAATTTAAAAGAGTAAAAAACGTTATCTTAGTTTCTTAGCTATTCTTTTATACTCTAATCTATATATACTAGACGTAGACTAACTCTACTTAAATAACTAATTATATTATAGTAAGAGTAGAAAAGACTATTTTTTACTAAAGCGTTATAATAATATAAAATATATACTACTATAAAAGAGATATATAAGAGTATATTTTATAGAATAACGTATATAAATACTAGATACTAATATAGAAGAAAAGACTAAATTAGCCTTTTCTAACTATAGAAGAGTAGACAGCTATATATAAGAGGTTTAGATAATATAAAAAGAGATTAAAACGTCTAAAATCTAAAGTCTAAAACCTTTCTAAATTAGATAATATAAAATAATAACTACTCAAACCTTATATATATAGTATATAACTTATAATATCGGCTATTTAAGAAGACTAGCTATTATAAGCGCTTAAGAGCTTTTAGTAATAGTATTAGTACTAAATATTTATTTAGTAGTTCTAAAATACTCTCTTATATATTAGTTATCTAGTAGTTAATTTAAAAGCTATTAAAAAAAGAACTTTATATCTAGATAGTTCTAGTTCTACTCTATATTTACTATATAGATAGCTCTAGGCTCGTATTATAGCTTAATAGTAAAACGCTACTTTAATTAAAAATTATATAAGAATTATATAGAGTACTACGTAATAAGATATAAGAATCTTAAATAAGAGACTAACTAGCTCGTAGGCTTCTAACTAAGTAACTTAGCTAGAGGCCCGAGTCTCTAGCTCGGTATATAATAGCTATACTTATTATAAATAGATTTTATATTAATAGAAGATAATCTATAATTAATTTAATAAAATAACTTTTTATTACTTAATATAATATATAATAAGACTTTATAAATAGAGTTTTAAACTTTTACTAGTTATAGCTATTAAAAAGTCTTAAGAAATAGAAAAATAAACATTTATAAATAGATATTTAGAGAACTTTTTAGAAAACGTCTAGATATAAGAATAAGATCTTAAGCTAATTTTTTTTAATTAATAAAAAGAATTATATAAATAAAAGAGTTAACTATCTTAAATCTATTAGATAACTTTTAAATAAGAGAGTAGTTACTTAAAAGTTTAAGATCTTATATAAATTATTAAAACTAAATAATCGTTTAGCTATTATTATAAACTTCTTAACTCTACTATCGTAAGTTATAAGTTAAGCTTGAACTTATCTACTTTTTTTTATAATCTAAGCTTTTTAAGAAAATTCCTTATTTCTCTTTTATCTTTTAATTAATAATAATATATAAAATATACTATACATAAGAATAGAAACTTAAGAAGACGCTTATATCTTCTCTTATACTTTATAAACTATATAAAATAAAAATAGATAATTTTATATCTATTATAATTTTTATAGAGTCTTAGTAAAGTCTACTAACTTTATAGAGATAGTAAAAAAATAAAAGATATTATTATAAGAATAATTTATCTTTACTTTAAATTAATAAGTAATATAAAAGAGAGATAATTAGATATAACGCTTCTTTCTCGCTAGGCCTCGTCTCTTTTAGAATACTTTTATTTTCTGTCTTCTAAAGAAAAGAGAGCGAAAGCCTTAATAAAAAATAAATAAAAAAGCTTAGATTATAAAAAAAAGTAGGCAAATTCAAGCTTAACTCGGAGCTAAGTAGAGTAGAGTCGCGTTCCTTAGTAATCTCTTATAAATAAGACTGGGCTTAATATAGACTTTTTTCGCTCTGCTTTCTAAAACCATTCAAGCGGTTCCCTAGTAGTAGAGGCTCAGAACCTGAGATAAGAAAAACGGGGGTAGGTTATAGTCAGCCGCATCATTTACCAAGGAATTCGGTATATAATCAGTGGTACTTCTTCTCTTTAATTCTTATCCTATACCAGTTAGGATGACGAGCCTCATCATCTTCGTCTAGGAAAAGACTCCAATCCCCTCTTCACAAACCTAACCTTTACCTTCCCATTCATCCTCATGGCTAGCTCCGTCGTTCTATCATCCAAGCCCCTCATCGCCTTCATCTTAGCTTTCTCCCAGGGCTGAACCCCTTCTTGTACCAACTCAATACTATGATCCTTCAAAAGCAAAGAAATCAAAGTACAAAACTCCACTTGTGCAAACTTCCTCCCAAGACAACCTCTAAATCCACTAGCGAAAGCTAGAAATGCTCCTTTTGGCGGACAGAGTAGATTTGCGTGAGCAGAAGATTCATTGTTACTTTCCGGAGGTGCGATGTAGGAAGATGGCATCAACCATCGTGATGGTGTGAATTCATGGGGGTTCGGCCAGTACTTTGGATTCCGTTGGGTGGAGACTATGTCGATTGAAACGCGGGTGTCGGCGGGTACGTGGATTGTTGTATCGTTGTAGAGGAGTGTTGTGTCTTCCACTGTGAATTTAGGGAGCATGACCACGGGGGGGAAGAGACGGAGAGTTTCTAGCTGAAGAAGATGTTAGTGTTTCCAAATTATTTTCGACGCTGAGTGTGCAACTTACCATAACAGCCATAATCCTCCTCATCTCCCCATAATCCTCATAAACCAAATCCTCACCCTCCCTCTTAGTTTTCCAAATCCCATCAATCTCCCCCTGCACCTCCTCCTGAACATCCGGGTGACAAGCCAAAAGAATCAAAGCAGTTTGCAAAGTAGTGCCCGTCGTCTCATGACCAGCAAGTACGAAGACGAAGATGTTTCCTATCATTTCTTCTTCGCTTAATGTGGCCGATTTACTTCCTGTACTGCCCCGAACTATACTTCCCAGGAGATCTCCAGAATGCTCTTGGTCTTCAAGTCCGGAGTCTACTTTGGATTTGTGGGAGGCGATTAGCTGGTGCATGTATGTTTGGAAATCTTCAGAAGCTTGCTGCATGGAGCGCATTGCTTTGAAGGGACTGTAGCGGAGGACTGTTGGCGAAAAGACTACTAGTTTTCTCACATTGTTCCTAGGGGCAAAAGAGTCAGAAATTAAAATCCCCTAGTAAGAAACTTTGGAGTTTGCCGCTCCAATTTAGCCAAAAGGGGGGTGAGCTTTCAAGAAGTAACAAGGGGAAAAATGAGAATAAATACTCACATGACGGAATCGAAACTCTTTTGAAAGGGTAAACCCTGAGTGTCCATATCAACACTTTTCTCCTCTCTTGAGTAAGCGGTTTCTTCCGTCGGGGCAGCAACAGAATGAGTAGGCCAAAGAGCCTTGATATTCAACGCAGCACCAGAAATAACGTTCAAAGTAACAATCATCGTCCACTTTACCAAATCCTCAATTACCGGTTCACGACCCGGCTCGGATTTTCTTCCATCGACATCTTGAGTAAAGGATGCCAGCATTCCTTTACCCTGGCGAAGTGTCTGCTCAAATACAAGACTAGTAAACGTCAGCTATGCCCCACTCTCACTCAAAGACTAAACTTCAAAAGAATTCTAAAAGAAATATGGAAATACCAACCTGCTATTCTTCTCATTAAACGGCGGTCCAGTAATCTTCCGATGCCTTTGCCAATGCACTCCCTCAGTACTAACAACATTCAACCCATAGATATTCAACGCCGCATAATCATCAACCTTCTTCACAAAATCATTCCGTCGCGTAACAACCTGAAAATTCACCCCCGCATCCGCGATCCATAATTGCGCACCTCCTGGTCCTACAGCCCACCATAAATCTCCCAATAATTTTGCGGGCCAGGCCTCTTCTTTCCAGAGCCAGGAGTTGTCGCGGGCGATGTAGCGGTACCAGAGACCTAGGTTGAAGGGGAGACGCTTGAAGATGGGGAAGAGGAGGGGCGCGGTTAGCCAGACGGCCATGGCATCGCGGTAGGTGTAGATTGTTACACTGGGTATCGGGGAGTCTTTTCCGAATTGTTTCCATTTTTGGAGTGAGAGGAAGTAAGTGATGATTTTTCGACCTAGGAATAGGAGGACGAGGCCCCACGCGAGAAGCGCGGAGTAATGCATTTTTCAGGATAAGGATTGAGACCTTGTGAGAATAAAGTAAGTGAGACCGAGTGAGAAAAGATTGTCTAGAGCCTTGTTGAATTTGAGTTGTTAATCGGATTGTGGTGAGGTTAAGAGGATGGAGGTGCGCGCGGCACAAGACGGGTTCGGGTACTTAGCCAATTAAACCTTGTTCTATCCGTAAATTACCTTTCCGAGAAAGCAAGCAAGGATCCCAAGACTTTGGCACGGCATGGAAAGTGGTAACGTGACACATGGTAAGTGAATTAATTAGCCGAGTTCCGGGGGCTTTTACTGTGTTGGAATTGATAATTACAAATTCCTCCTGTGAATCATTGAAAAACAATCAAGGTCGAATTTGCACTTCAAACTTCAACTCTCGGACTCTCACTCCTTACACCTCCCAAATCAACAACACTCTTCTGAAATACCACACCCGGCCCGCCAGCCCAAAGATTCAAAGCATGTTTCCCACCACTAACCTTATGTTTAGTAGTAAACTGACATCCATCATTCTTAGTCGATTCCATCCAAGTACTCGGTAGTGTCCCCAATTGCGTAACAGGAACATATTGCGCTTTAGTCGGCATTTCGTCATCAGTTGAAATATAATAAGTAAGAGGACGAGACGAATCAATATTGAGAGATGGTGCGAGATGGAGGGTTATCGAGGCGGTAGTGTCGGTAAAGACGAAGATGGTGTAGCTGAGTTTTGGAGATGAGGGAGGAGTTTGATCTGGGATTGTTACGGGGGAGAGTGTTACTACTGAAAGAGTGCGGCCGTACCCAGGTATGATTCCGTAGGACGCGGTAGATGAGGAGGTTGATGTGGTGTGGTGATCGGGTTCTATGCTGATTGTCTTGTCGCTTTCGACGAACCCCGAGTAGCTTTGGGAGTTGTCGATTGGGAGGGTCATTGTTGCAGTTGTTGACCCGGCTGGGAATTTAATTTTTGATGAAGTTTTTCCAGCTGGTGCCGCTTCCCAATCAATGGATAGAAGGACACGTTGATCGGAGGTATCACCTGGGGCTTTGGTCGTTCCGGTTGATAGGGTGGCGACTTCCCATTTGTCACTCTCCACCCTGTACGAAGCCGAACTGTTGCTGGTGGAATAAACTTCAACCCATCGAGCTTTTGGGCCCACCAGGGGATGCAGGAATTCGTGACTAGCGAATAGTTAACCAACTCTCTACTACTCCTTCTATTGTTTATCCGAGACTTAAGAAATCGATTACATTATCCTAAAAGGCTTAAATAATTAAGACTTTAATATGTTTATTGTTCTAAAGGAGTTAGAACAATTATAGAAGTGCAAGTACTTCGAGAATACAGTCACGAATTCCTGCAGCCCCTGGTGGGCCGTATAGATTAAGCGAGGGGAGTTGTTGATTTGTGTTTCCACCTTCGATTGCTACACCAGGTGGCTTGCTGGTACTAGAAGCTGGCCATTTGAGAGTTGGCATACTGTTCGATGCAGGGTGTTGCCAGTTGGTATATCTAATATGAGGTTGATCCATCATGTGGTTCCATTTGCCATTGAGGAGTTTGTGGTATGTACTTGCCAAAGCAGAATCCGCAGCATAAGCATTGACAGCAATGGTTCCTTGCGTCGCTGCACTTGGTCTCCCTTGCCCGGCCCATAAATCGTTTTTGGCTGTTGCAATGTAGAGTTGGTGAAGAATGTATCCTGCCTTGACAGGGTGCAAGACCAACTCAAAGAAAGAAGGTTGAGCATCGGTACCCAGTTTGTCATAGATGGCTTGAGCATCGGAAGTGAGATTCTTTCATTGATTGAGAACTGTCTCTCCTTCGTCGTAATTTACGATTCGGTATATGGACGCGCATCCAAGAGTTCGTATTTGCTTCGTTTCGCGTATTGGACATATCGACCCACAGCCGAAGCGGTCGCTTCTGAAAATGCACTTCCTCATTCTCGCGTAGCCCACTTCGATAACCACGTTTGTGTGCTTTTTGCTTCCGTATACTGGGTCATATCATAGGCCATGTCCAAAAAAGGGCTGATTGGAATTTCCTAAATAGTTGGCAATGATCTCAAAGGCTGGTTTTCTTTTACCTACCAGAGGCTTCAGATCGCCAACATTGACAATCCATATCTCCCTAGCTTTGTACTCATACGTCAAATGCCTCTGCTCCCAGGTCTTTTCCAAAGAGATTGCGTTAATCCATTTGTAATCTCGTGGGTCTCCAACACAGTCGAAGTGATAGTAGACACCCGCACCAACTTCACGATTCATCTCGCTGGGAATTGGCAATCGTTGCATATTTCCATTATTGTCATCAGACTAAGGCAGTGTGATATCATCTGGAACATTCAAACCAGCCTGGTAGTATCCGCCAACTTCTTCGTAAAGACACCACATCTGTGGAACTGTGGATAAATTAGTATTGGTGTTGCTCGAAAGTATCGACTGCTGTGATTTAATAACATCCGCAAGTGAGGTAGAACTGAGAGTCGAGGAACCTTCATCTCCATTTCCCCTCATTCCCATCATAAAGACGACCTGGTAGGGCTTCGCTCGCTTAGCACCATCCGTCAAGAACTTGATCACATTGTTCTTGTTGCTGGCCCAATCCCATTTTTGCTCTTTCGTTGCTCGTGTGGGGGGTTCGGTATGGCTGGTTCCCATAACGAAACCATACTCATCAGCCAACTGAGGATTCCTTGTATCATCGACATTGAACATGCTGTCCCAAATTGTGGGCCAAAGATAATTCGCTCTCAACCGGAGCAAAAGCTGAAAAACATTGACGTAAAATTTCGAGTTGTGACTGTCTTTCTGGTTGACCCAGTTTGTAAGAGCAGATTGTTCGTCATTGAGGAATAATCCACGATACTTGACTGTTGGCGGTCCTTGACTTTTGATCGTATCAAGAGTATATATGTTCGCTTGTGGAGAAGTAGCGACATCAGCAAACCCCTACCAAGGCGAAACCCCAATCTGCTCAGAAATATCGTAAATCCCATAAAGGCTACCCCATTTATCACTCCTAGTAATTATAAGGGTAGATGACAATCTAGCTAAAGGATTTGCAACTACCTGACTCTGGAATGACTCTCATTTTCCTCGAACCCTCGAAATATCGAGTTTTCCAGCCGAAATCAAGGAATCAATCAACTTGGACTTTCAAATTGTGCCGATCATGGCAGTTCCACTGGTGGGTGAAGTGTCTGTACTTGTGAGCTCGGCCGTCTTGATGGATAAAGGTTTCCCAATAACTCGGCCAAAATCAGCAGCAAGATCTGCTCCAGCTCGCTGGCCAGTTGACAGAATAAGAGTTGTAGTAGAGGTTCCACCTGCTAACTGCAAAGCACCACTCGTGGAGAAAATTCTTGGAACCTGACCCAGGGCAAGAACATGGGCCAAGCAACACAGTATAACCGAGAGAAAGGAGAGAACCGCCATGATTGCTAAAAGATGGCAAACGTGGGGTTTGAAAGATATGGATTTAAATCAGAATGAATCTGAGAACGCTGCTCTAACTGTCTTCTACCAAAATCTAGAACTGCGCGAGGGCAAATAGTGACCCTTTTGTGAAGTCGGAGGGATCGGGAAAATCGCCATCAATGTTACAGGTGAATTTCCGATGGCAACACAAAACAAAAGATGTTTCGAGGAACTGGGACTCGACCTACCAACAAGTAAGCGCGGCTAGCAACCAAACTTTATGGCAAATGAAACCTTTGGAGTATATTAGGTTCTTCCAACCAAATTAAAGCCGGTGTTGGAATACGTAAATTTCACCGCTTGCGACAATATAACGCTTTTTGACGTCTACTGGAAACACTCTCGTAGTTTTACAAGCATTGCTACCCGTCTTCGGAACTTTCAACCCATTTTAGATCATTAAGTCACTCGCAATGGGTCAAGCATCGATTCTTCTTGCCATTGGGGCCACAACCTGGATCCTTTACATCTCCCTATCCAAACTTCTCCATCGAAGAGCCTACAATTGCAAAAAGCCTCTCCATGGCTGCGGAGAAGCAGTCAAATACCCCCACAAAGAGCCCCTCTTCGGCCTCGACCTTTTGATCAAGGACCCCAAAGAATACACAGCCAGCATCTACATCCCAGAAATCCAACGCCAGTTCACAGTCTACGGCAAGACACATGAAATCCGTTTTCTTGGCAAGCGTATAATACAGACCATGGACCCAAAGAACATACAGACGGTTCTTGGTTTAAATGCAAAGGATTACGTACTGGAACCCCTTAGTGAAGGTCTTGTTATGCCTTTATTTGGTCGTGGTATCAACAGTACCGACGGCGAATACTGGCAGCACAGTCGAAGATCCCGCACCACCGGCGCCTGCAGCACCAGAAATGCCAGGAGAGGGAGAAGCTCCAAGAGCAGTAGCACCAGGCGTCGTTTCAACCACTGTGTTCGAAACTGGACAAGTTGTTGTGTACAGGGCGCTAGTTGAGTTTACTACTTGGCCGACAGACCAACCATCAGGCGGCACGGGGCAAGATGTGATGGTGCTGGTAGTAGTCGTGAAGGCCGTGGATGTAGTCAACGTGCGTGGAAATGACGTGTTTCCATACGAGCTCTGAGAGGAATTTAACGGTGAGATTGACGGCAAGGTCGCGGTAGGATATGGCGGGCCACCCTGTATAAGTTCCGGTGGTCGGTGGTTTTGTGCCATTATACCTCTGGGCCCTAGCGGTACAATTATCACGATATTGAGGTCGATTTCTGCATTCTTGTGTTAGCAAGCCCTCGAGAAATTAAATATGTTGATTGATACATACGTGAAGAAACAGGACCACAGGTAGGCCAAACTCCACAGCTCCTCCCGACTATGACAGAGTAGAAAACATAGTGGTCGTTTTCACACAGGCAAGACCAGTCTGCAGCTGTCAAGATACCCCAGTCACCCTCATAAAACGCGGGATTGTTGATGCATCTTGCGCTTCTGATTCCACTGAGGGTACAATAGTCGCGACATTGGTTATATGTAGCGGGGGCAGTTGGTGGAATGACTATGTCGTCTATGTCTTGGGTTCTTGCGTATGGGAGGCTGATAAGTGCAAGAGCTAGAAAGATATTTTTCAATTGATACAAGAACGCCAGGGTGATGTATTGATATCTCGGAAAAACAAATGTGAAAAACTTAATGCGAGGTCGCAAATAAATGGGTTATATATATGCAAGGCACACAAATGTGGTGTGACACCCGCGTAGAGGAATAAAGCAATAGGAACCAAGTCTTTGAGAGTTGTGGTCAATGAGCTATCAATCATCACACAAATGGGACGTTTCCACTCCTGTGGTGTCGATTCCTCCAATACGAAGATGTGGCGCTCCGCATGATATTGATATTGGAGGGTTGACAAGCCACACAATTGCAGAAAAGCAATGATAAGATCTTGCCAGGGCGAAAGTAGCACTCTATTGCGGTAAAGTAAGACAAGATAATATAACACGAGAAATAACTGACAGAGCTTAGAAGTAAAGAGTCATACGAGGCTGAATGAATGAAAAGCGGCAGAGGGTAAAAATTCAAGCGCAAGTGGTAAAGAAGAAAGAAAACATGGCCAATGGATATCTCACTTTCCAAAATGGAATTGCCGCAGAAGCTGTGTGTGCTTAGGTTGGTAGGTAGTTGAGTGCGACGAACAAAAAATAGGCCAAGGAACTTTGCCTACGGGTTGAAAACTGTAATTGAAAGCAAGTCAACGAAGGAAGGAGTGACCTTGAGTTCTATTTCTCAAGGGGAGGAATGAAGCACCGTTGCAACCGACGCGCTACTGGCGTGTCTATTGGAAAGACTCTTCCTTCCTTACTTGCGTACTTGGAATCGATAGCAGACAGAATTCCGCATTTGAATTCGGAAAATGGTGTTCAAGAAGACGAGCAATTTACGGCGCACCGATATCGGCGGAAGAGCGGGGAAGCTCGCTCGAGGCAAGTCACGTTTTCTTGACACGTGACATGGCTTAGGAACCCGCTTCGTAAACTGGTGGAGAAGAAAGAGATGGCGCTTGAAGCCAATCCAATAATTCTATTAGCATCAACCAGCCACGTGCCAGCTCAGCTCTTATCTTTTGAAACTCAAAATGCTGACTAAAGGCCGGCTGTATTCCGGCCAACCAACCAATCACCTTCAAGCGGTTGTAATCGGGGCTTGGGAAACCCTGTCTGGGGTAAATGCTTGGCTGTCGCTGAATATCACCGCGTTCTTTTCGCAACAGACATGCCACAACACCAACACCAAAAGTTTGCTCAGTTAAGAAGATTGTTTTAATTATATCTTGCTTGAAAGACTCGGTTTGTTCCTCTCAATCTTCTCTCGTATATCTAGCCCCTCCACTCGTTTTCCCAAGTTACTTTGAAGTGTTTTTGCTGTTTGGTCTTTGTTTCCCTCGTGTGTACTCAACGCGCTCAAGACTTCACCATGTGTCAACATACTTCAGGTGCTCAAGCACGTTCTCAAACCATCCCCTCAAGTAACGAGAAAGCTCCGCCATTCAAATGTTTGCCTTATCAATGGAAACTTTCAAAAGAGCAGGTGGATCGTGTGAGGCCGGAATCAAACTCGTGGCCGGATTTTATTCCGGCCACTTTGAAATGGCGATAAAAGCAGAAAATTTTCCCACAAACCTCAAAATTCTTTGTCTTCTTTTCATCACAAAACCATCTATCATCACCACCACAACTCCCGCTATCAAAATATCTTTTCCAGCTTTTCATAATGGGTTCTATGGCACCTTCATCCTCTTTTGAGGTCCTTCGGGACACCAGACCTGAGGATACCACTATCCCAGCTTTCATGGTCTCAACTACTCGTGGCTTTCTTCCCCGGCAAGAACCTATCATCAAGCTTCCTGCTGAGTTCGACGTACTTGAGTCTATCCTCTCTCGTATGCCAATCAAGTGTCTTGATGGTACACCCGGCCTACTCGCCACAGCAAAACTTGGTGAGACTGTCCTCACAGAACTACCTGATCTCACCTCTGCTATCAACAAATATCAAGACAACCTTCCCCTGCAGAATGCGCTTTACCGCGACTACTCTTTCTTGGCCTCCGCTTATCTGCTTGAGCCATGTCATGAACGTTTCATGAAAGGAGAAGCATATGGTCTCGGTCGTCAAACACTTCCATCTATAATCTCGCTACCAATCTCAAGATGTGCTGAACTGTAATTCCTATCCTCACTGTCCTATCTCTTCAGACACTGACAATACATCAGAGCTGGCTTCAAACCATTCATGGAGTATGCTGGGTCATATGCACTCTTCAACTACCGACTCGAGGACCCCAAGAAAGGCCTCGACTACGATAACCTTCGTCTCATCCGTGCATTCGAACACGGACTTGATCCAAAGTCCTCCGAAGCAGGTTTTGTTCTCGTCCATGTTGACATGGTTCAAAACTCCGGACCTCTAGTTGATGGTGTCGTCTCAGCGTTAGATGCTTGCTCCAACAATGACCGCGAAGCATTCAACACCGGCCTGCAAAAAGTCGTCTCAAGCATGACCAAGGTAAACAAGGTCATGGAGACTATGTGGGGAAAGAGTAAGCCAGGAGATTACACTTCCTTCCGAACATTCATTTTCGGAATCACGAGTCAATCCATGTTCCCTCATGGTGTCATCTACGAAGGTGTTTCCGAGGAACCATTATCTTTCCGTGGCGAGTCTGGTGCAAATGATAGCATGGTAAGCTTTCTCCCTCCATAGCTCAATTCAAGAAAGATTTACTAACACCTCCCAGATCCCACTCTGCGACAACCTCCTCCAAATCACCATGCCCGACACCCCCCTAACCTCAATCCTCCAAGACTTCCGCTCCTACCGCCCCGGAAACCACCGTGAATTCCTCGAATATGTAAAAAACCGCTCTCTCTCCGTCTCCCTGAAATCATATGCCCTCCAAGAACCCTCCTCCACCACCCTCTACCTTCTCGCCATGAATCAAGTCCGCGATTTCAGATGGCGTCATTGGTGTTTCACACGTGAATATATCTTGAAGAAAACTAGTCATCCTGTCGCGACGGGTGGAAGTCCAATTGTTACGTGGTTGCCCAACCAGTTGCAAGCTGTGTTGGAGGGTATGGTTGAGGTTTGGGAGGGGAGTGGGAAGAAATTGGGCAGAGAGGTGGAGGATGTTATGGATGCCACGCTTTTGCAGAGTGAGACGTTGAGGAAGGAGGTGGAGAAGTATTGTAAGGAGAGGAATGTTGAGGTTAAGTAGAGGGTGTAGGTACCGAAATTGGTTTTGGCAGTTTAGATTTCTTGTCTTCTTCTTTTCTTCTTTTGCATGTTAGCTTTTGATTTTTTTTGATAGGATAGAAGAATGGGTTCTCGAATCCAGGATCATGAATGCAAGGGAACCAGAACATGCCGCTTCTGTGCTGCTGAACACCTCGAATCGCGATTTCGTAAACAAATATTTGCGCTCTGTCGCTATCTTGGTTGGTTCCGCGACACGTCGTCCTGCATTGGGCAGGGTTCAAGAGGCTGTCAAACTGCACGGAGAGCTCTAATTACTCTCTCTCTCTCCCTCTGTCTGTCTTAAGTAAATACAATAACCCACTTTGCCAGTCCTATGCAATATCAAAACGCCGAGCTAATAAGAAGTTTTAAAGTTAAAAAAATAAAATAATAAAGAAGCTTCTATTAGCTAAAGACTCTAATAAAACTAGGACTTTATATAGCCTTCTCTAGATCTATAAAGTAATTTATTATAATTATCTAAGAGAAAGAAGAGTATAATAGTATAATAGTATAATAGTATATATAAACTAAGTATTATACTTTGACTTCTACGTTATATAGAGTTATACTCGAGTATAGAGAAGATCGATAGTAGAATCTATCTAGAGTAATTAGAGTAATAATTTAGATAGATTAGCTAAAGACGTTAAATAGACTAGCTTTGATTAGAGTTTTCTTAGTACTACTAATCCAGACTTCTATATAATTTACTAGCTAACTAATAGTAAAGATATGTTTTTCTTAAATATATAGTAATATATTAAATATATAAATAGAAGATAATATAAGTATTATAGTTGCTAGACCGAGCTTATAACTATTATATATTTTTAAGAGTAGAAAATACTCTTAGAAGCTTAAATTTAGAAAATAAAAACTCTACTATATACTATCTCTTTTCTTATAATAACTCTTCTTTTATCTCTTTATAGACTATCTAGTTATATAAAACTATAATAGAGTAAAATAGTAAGTAATAAATTATATAATTAAGTAAAGGTTTAGTTAGTAAAAAGCTTAGAGTATATAAGTAATATAGATAGGAATATATATAATATTTATTTACTTCTAGTATATTAAAGATACTAGAGTAGTCTAACTATAGTATAGCTATTAAAGTATACTTTACTATATTTAGTAAATATACTTTACTTATTATATAACTAGTAGTCTTCTCTATTATATTATAAAAACTTTTAAATACTAGTAGAATAGTTTTATACTAGATATTCTAATTATACTTTCTATTATATAGTATAACTTTAGCGCTAAGTATACTAAGATAAAATCGCTATCTAACGTTGTAGACTATGTTATTATATAAAATTATATAACTAGCTTTCTACTTTCTTATATCCTTCTAAAGAAAGAAAGAAAAAATAGTCTCACGACTATAGTAACGCTAAAATAGAGAATCAACTATTGAGATCTCCTCGAATATATCGAAAGGCATTCTCAGGCTCCCGCGGCGCTCATTCTCGAGCCCTCGGGCATTCTTTCGACACCTCTAGAGCCTCGTTGTAGAGTTTTTGTAACGAAGTAACCAGAACTCCAAGCGCTGAAGGACCTCCCCAAGCTGATTTTCCTTCAGAGTTGGACGCTACAAATCTAAGAATCTGAACACACACAGGAGGCGCTACAGCTTCGAGGACTTTCTCCCGCGCTCTAACCGCCAAAGCTGCCTTTCCAGGACCTACCTAGCCTGAAAACCAAAAGACCTCTCTCCCTTTCTACAAAAACAGAAGTTATTTGAGGCTTGTGTAAATGTAGAGTGTGGACTTAACCTAATTCTCCTTAGTCTATGGTCGTATGCGATTGGTCTGGCACTATTTACAAATATCTTTCACAGAAATAATGAGAGCACATGATATGATTAGACTGTATATTCAGGTCTACCTACCACCCCTTAGGATGTAAAATTGCTAAATTTATCCCTCCAGATCCTTTCTTGATAATAGTGCATTTCCCCGAGCCTCACGCAGTCTCAAAATGCAATTTCCCCGAAATTCCAAAACCAAACTCCCCTAAAATTTCGTTAAAGAGTGACCGAAGACTTTGGTTCACCAAAATTCTTCTTCAACCGTTCGGATCTTCTAAGTGCCACCGGACCATTTTCCTTTTTACTCTTTCCACTTTTCTTAACTTTTCTGACAAAAACACCGGGGTTGGTAATCTCAATCCGAGCCCGCTTTCCATGCTCATTCTGAACAACTTTCGTCTCATGTTCAACAACGTACTTGTAACCCGCTTTTCCCATCCACTCCTCCAAAAACTCATACAACACATAGTTATGCCCCCAACCAAAGCAATAATGGCGATCATCCATGTCTTTTCTGAAAGCAAACCCTAGAAGATGGAGGGTCAGTATTTTGCCTATCAAAGAATGTGTCGGGATTCGGTACAGGATAGTGGTAGAGTTCAAAATGACTTGGGATTAATTCTGGAGTAACTCAGGAGTATTTCAAGAGGATGAAGGTGGGAGAATGGTGTCCCTAGTACCTACCTGGATAGAAGGGGGGTTGGGCTTCACTTTTCCAGATGTGGCCGCAGGGGTTGAAGAACTGGTTGCAATCCACAGGGATTTCGAGGTCTACTCCGAATGTGTGGAGTTTGCGGTAGACTTCGTAGATTCTTGTGCAGGCTAGGCCAAGGCAGGTTGCGAATATTGGGTTGAGGTAGTGGAAGATTTTGAGGAGGAGCTCCGTGGGGAGTTTGCTGAAGAAGTCGATGGAGATTGGTAGTCCGGTTTTGTGCTTTCTGGCCCAGAGTGGTAAGGTGTTTGGCAAAGGTTGGACTGGACACATTTTGCTCGTAGTTGAAGGAGAGGAGATGGAATTGTTGTTTGTTTGGTGAAAAAAAAAGGAATGCCTCGTGAAACTCGCTTAGGTGTGTTAGATTGAGGAGACGAGCGAGGTTGTAAGAAAGGTGGTGTAAATAAGACAAGCAGCTGATCTGTAATGGCTTTCATACAAGAGTCGTTGATGGGGAACAAGAATTGAGAAGTGCTCAGATATGTTTTGGTGTTGGTGTAGTGGGTAGAAATTTTTGAGAAAGGTCTAGGGAACCTCTAGGTATATTTATCTACATGCCTGCCTAATATTAGTATCAGCCTGGCTAGCCATTGTTGCAAAGTTTAATTCACAACGGGTCAGTTTCTAAGAGACCAACCCTTCGTGAATGCTGTTCAGACTTTTGTTATGCTTGAGGCTTTCTTTTGGGTTAACATTACCATTGTTCTTTTTGAAAATGGCTAGTGAATGAGGGCCAAGCGACTGACAGAACCCCTTCACTTGAGCATTGAGAAAATTGACTGAAAGTCCTAAGGCTTGAACCGTGTGTCTCTGATCCATTAGGGCTGCTTGCATAGATCAAGTGCAGCCTTTTTGCGACGAAAGGTCATAGCATCAACAACTTCCCAAGCCTGTCCTTTATGTATATCCCGTTGCTAGTTTGCTTCCTGGAGGATAGACACATGGTTATTTCACGTAGATTGCCCGCTCCATTGGTCTTTAAGACTTTCCAAGACCCAGATTACCAACTGTGTTTCCAAAAGTAAATCTTTTCTGGAACATTTAAAGTAACGAACAGGAATAATAGTTTCGTAGTATAAGTAAACAGGGGAAACTAGTTCCTGCTAATAATTATATCCAACACTTAAGGAAATACCTTTCTGGCATTCAAAAAGACAGATGAGGGCAATTAAAGTAAACCAACAGGAATAATAGAGAATAAGTATTCGAAAAACTCGCTTGTCTCAAATGAGAGGCTCAATGACCCCGCATCTCCAAGATCTTTCAATTTTCATTTTTAGCCTCGTTCAGGGTGCTCTCGAGGAGAGGGAAAAAAGATCTAAAAGTGAACGGAATTGCAGGTGGTATTATGGAGGATGTCATGTACAAGGTGTGTATGCGATTCTCTAGAGGATCTGGACCCAATTTACGTGAGGGCAAATTCGTATTCCAAAATCTGATAGCTTACTTCTCCAAAATTCTTGACAACTCATCCCGGCCGCGGCCTTGACTTATAAGTCGGTCCTATCGAAGTGAATAGTCAGCAACCGAGGATTTTGCTCCTGGAATCAAACACGGATGATAAAAAGTAAATATATAGGGGTTGAGAAGTGCTCTTACGAGAATGAATGATGACATTAACTTTGATAGAAGCCACACGCTCCCAGCTTTGTATCCCTTCCACACCATACCACCACTCTGATTCACGACGATGTCGTTCATGAGAGATTTGGCGAGCTCCTCAATAGTAGAAGCCCCTGACGAGGATTCAATTGTCGGTGGGTGATTGATAATACCCCTGATGGCCAGGTACTGAGAATTGGATGGAAGGTCAAGAGTGCCTACATTTTGCGCGAAGTGTGTTTGCACGATTCCTGTCATGACTGTCAAAACGCTGACCCCTAGTGGGGCAAGTTCAAGACGCATAGTTTCTGAGATATTTGTCAGGGCAGCTTTCGAAGAGCAATATGCGCCTAGAGAACAACAACAAATGTCAGTGAATAAGCAAGATTGATAGAAAAACAATATACATACCGATCCACGGCGTGTTAACACAAGCACCTACACTACTAATAATGACCACACGGCCTCGTTTCGCTACCAGAAGCTCGCAAAACGACTGAACCATTCGTAATAGGCCCCAAACGTTGGTATCGTAAAGCGCCTTTGCTCTCTCAATGTCCTGATCGAGAAGTGGCATCGTGTAGCCTGTTTCATAGTCAATTTGGGCCATATTCATAAGCCGATCAATAAAAAGGGCAGAAATCATAGAGCAGTAAGAAGTCCTCCGATAGTGCGACTTACCAGCACCAGCATTGTTGACTAAAACATCGAGACCTCTAAAGCCCAGCCCCTCGGTGGCTGCTGCCACTAGGTCTGCACAACGAATAGATGAATAAAATATTAATTATTCATCATAAATATTAAATAAATATATACTATTCGAGCGATTATTCGAGCAATAAGAGCTTAAATAAATATATTACGAATAGTTTCTATTCATTAAGCTTAATATCCGCCCCCTAGGTCTTAGTATAGAGGGTTCGTATAAGTTGAATTTTACTCCCTTTTTATATATATATTTAAATACAACTAAACTATAAATTCACTTACTTTTAATTTTTATTAATATATTACTATCGTCCTTACTCTTTATTACTTATATCATATGAAATAGAGTATTATGTCAAAGGGTATCACATAATACCCTACTTTCTAAAACTTTATACACGTGACCTTTAAACTAAGGTTTCGAAAGGCTCTACTCTTTTCACCTTATTTAATAGTTTATCTACTTTTTAGCCTAGAAACGCCTTGGAGTAGCCTAATCGAGATAACGAAAGCGACTAAAGCGGATAATTTCAAGGGATTTTCATATATATTTAGATAAGTAGGAAACTATACCAAAAGGGTAGAGAATACAGAATATTCATGAATAAACGACTGCTAGTTACACCCTAAACGCTCCTTATTCTTGAATAATTCGAAGGGTATTTTATCCGTGGAAAATCGTGAATATTCTGAATATATTCGTAGCTTTTATTCGTTGTGCAGACCTAGCTGCCACCGCCTTCACCGATTCGACAATGGAAGACTCGGAAACAATATCAAGTTGTAGAACTGTTACGTTGCATAGAGACGAGAGCTCAGTTGGTATTTTCGAGGTATCTCGTGCTGTCGCGAAGACATGGTGACCTCGACTCGCGATCTCTTGCGCAATCGCTGAACCGATGCCACCGCTAGAGCAACCTGTGATGAGAACTGTTTTCAGTTTTATGGCAGCCATTAGTGTAGAAGGAAGATGGCAGTAAAGCCCAAGATTGAATATGGCTATCGTCGAGTTCTTTCGGGGGTTGGCTAACCCGTGATATGGTTGCGATTAGTCGTATTATGACTTACTCTTCTTATGCCACTCCGGTGCCACCTGCCCCACCCCAGCCTACCAATCACACCACACTACCTAGAAAAGGCCTACTATAATAAAAGATTAGTTAGTGAGAGGTAAGTTAATAAATATACTTAACTATACTATTAAAATCTCTCTACGTAGATATAATAGCTAGCTATCTAGAATTACTAAAGTTACTTATTAGTTAGACTTTAGTTATTATTATTATTTATATTAAAAAGAGTTTAGTTACGAATCTTTTATATTATCTAAACTTCTATATATAGAGACTCTAACTCTCTCTGTTTTAGAAAAGCTAATTTATTCTTTTTCTTAGTATTAAGTCTAATAATTATATATATTATTCTGTTTTATATACTCTTATATATCTCTTTAATAGTAGTATATAATTTAGATTATTATAATAGAGTCTAAGAACTAAGATAAAAGTAATAAGTTAATAACGAAATAGAGACTAGCTTAGATAGAGTTATAATTATAAATATAGAATATTTATTATAAAAGAAGACTTATCTCTAAAATTAAAGATAAAATCTCACTTAATTTAAGCTTAAATACTTTTTATATTATTTTAATCTATTATAAAAGAATTTTAGAAAAGAAGATAGATAATAATCTTTTTATTAGTCTATTAATATTCTAATCTAAATATAACTAACTTAATAACTATACTATAGTAGATAATAGCTTCTTTATATAATCTTAAGACTTATATAATATAAGAATAAGTCTACTAATATATAGAACTAAATTTCGTCGACTATTTTCTAGTTACTTTTCTCTCTAAAATTATAACTTAAGTTTAGATATTTTCTTAGAATTCTCTTATTTATTATTCTACGTACTTATATTCTAAAGCTAACTCTAGCTCTATTTAGAGTTATTTATATACTTATATATAGCTATTAGAAACTAATTATAAATTAAAAGTAATAAGTTAAAAGAGATATTTATATAATAATAGTTATAGTAATAGAACGTTCTTATAAAGATATACTTCCTAGAATACTTAAATCGCTTAGTAAGTGTAATTAAGAACGCTAGTATACTATATTAAGTTCTTAAAAGATAGACTAAATTTATATCTTTCTATTATCTAAAGAGTATAAATAGTATTTTCATTAGAGCCTATTTAGCTAGTATACTTTTAAGCTAGATTATTTAGTAAAATACTTTAATATTTAAATAAAAGATTATCTTTACTAAGGAAAGATTAAAACTAGTATATCTTTTCTTATCTACTTATACTAGTATATATTACTACTATTCTAAGATAAAATACTAGCTCTAAGATATTAGATATATAAGCTAAACAATTACTAAATATATTATCTAAATAATTAGATTTTATATACTATACTTTATTTAAAAGATTTTTATATATTTAATAGATTATTTATAATTATTCTAGTATAAGCTAAATAAGCTCTTAGAATAGCTATAAAGTGTATTTTATATAAGAATAAGTAATTGAAGATTAATAGAAAAATATAATAAGAAATATATATAGAAAGTCTATTCTTCTTTTATTATTAGAGAGTAAAAGAAGCTAAAGAAAAGCCTACTAGAACAAATTCTAGCGTGAATATATACCAAGTTCGTAATTCTATTCAAAACTAGTAGAAAATTTGAGGAAAATTTTTTAACAAAAACCCAATATAGCAGCTATATATATCTTATATTATTAGACTAGCTAAATAGGAAAAAAAGAAACCCGACCAGAACAAGATTCGAACTTGCGCCTCCGAAGAGAACAGCTGTCATGTTCGAGGAACATTCTAGGCTGTCGCGTTAACCACTCCGCCATCTGGCCTTTCTAGTTGATATGTTTCGAAAGTGATTATTTTGCAATAGATTATTTTTTCAAAGCTGTGTGGAGGTAGGGCTTGCTTGGTCAATGTGGGGCGTGTCTTGGCACGCTATTAGGAACTTTCAAGTTGAACTGTAAGACTAGAACTCTTCTATCTTAGTTTTACGAAATAGGCGAGGATAAGGAATTGTGTTACGTAAAGACGATTAGAAGAGGTAGAGGCTTGAATTCCAAGTTCTTCATCGAATGATTTCCCCGTAAATCAGGTGACGGAGAGCAATTATCGATCCACTTACACCACGTCACTTACTACAAAGTTGTAGAGAAGCTGGGTTTTTACTTTTGATGTCAGGCTCTGTAAACTAATTAATAGTCATCGCTGTCCTTGATGATTGTCTGAAATGTTTGAGAAGTGGGGTTGGTGGGGTGGAGGAGATCCTTACTTAATTTTCTCTATATGTTTTTTTTCTAATTCTTTATATGACTATTGTTTGAAGAATGATCGTGTACTTCGAGAACTATGCTATTAGGAATTCTATTAGAGATTTACGACGAAACCCAGTCTAGGGTGCCGTTGATTATATTATAAAAAAACTTATTATTATTTCTGACTTTTAGATTAACCTTCATCTAATTTCGAGTTATAAGGGACTTGTTATAAGCTAATACGAACCTTGTAAGATATCTTCAATTTCTAGACTCAGAGAAAAGAGTTCGACACACCTAGTATATCGTAACGTAGAAGCGAAATTTGAACTAAGATCTTATATTTTTATATAGTTTCGAGTGAAAAGAAAGTTTCTAAAAAAAATCATGGTTTATACGAGGACTTTTTACCGTCGATTCTTTATTCTCCGCCAAGGTTATTCTAACTAGATATATCTGTAAAAATACCAGCTAACTATCTCTACCTTCGAAAACTAGAAATAGAGAGGGAAAAGATTTCTACGTCTTTAACACGATAAACCTGAACTTTTCCTTATCTTATTTGACTATAAAGGAACTTAATTATTCTACTTTTTTAGAATACTCGAATTTCTTTTATTACTATAAGAAAACCTTGAATTTCCTAGTAATCTTAAGTATCTAGAAGAAAGTTAATTATTCTAAAAAAGTAGAGAAACTAGTAAAAAGAAAGAGAATTAGAAAACTTTCACTTCTTACTTATCTCTAGAAAATTAGTAAGATTAGTAAGTATAGAGGATATTAGTAGAGAGTTAACTAATATAGAAACATAAAACATAAAATATAAAATATAAAATATAAAACTAAATTATCTTAGAACCTATTTAGTATATATATAACTTATTATAGATATATAAGATTTATATACAAGTATAGAGTTAAAAGGTGCTCGTATATATCTTTTTATATTATAAGTTTAATCTTGAATATATTCTATATTATTTAGCTCGTATATATTTTAGTATATATTTCGTTAACTCTAGACGAAGGTTTAATAGTAGTATAAGAAGAAAAGATATATATATATATAAAAGTTAAAGGTTAAGAGATTAAAAGAGAATATTATTTACTTTTAGTAATATATATTCTTATATATATATTTAAAGAATATATAAGCAAATATATATACTAGCTAAACGTTTATATAT
>LLCB01000154.1:0-133418 GCA_001414345.1 Hymenoscyphus infarciens | reverse complement strand
TTTTTCGACTTCATGTCGAACCAGTTCCGCCACGAGGCGTAGAGCGACAACCCCCTTCCAGGGCCACCCCCCTTTTCGAAAGACCCTCTGAACCCTCTCTGACCCGCAACCGCACGCCGAAAAAAAATTCGGACGATATGCGGATAATATACGGACGAGATGGAGGCAAAAACACAAAGGACAAAACGATCGGTTAACCGAGAGATGGAGGACAAAATTACAAGCGAACTTCGAAGTCAACAACCAAAATCTACCTCCGAACCCTCCTCGATCCGACCCTCCTTCGCCTTTAGACCTTTTTCGTTTAAGGGACACCGCTGCCCCTGATGCCTTCCCACCACTTCCCTCGAATCGGACACGAATCGGTCGAAATACGCTTTTCATCAGGACCAAAGAAGTGAGCTCTTAGCTGAGTTATCGCTGTCAATCCCGACCGAACATCATCCGACTCCACTCTGAACTTCCCTCGAACCGAAAGACTACGGTTACGGACCGAGTCCTAGCCGGTACAAAGGTTGAAAGGTTGAAAGAGATGGAAGTGGAATTAGGAGAAGAATACGCTGAAGAAACTTTTGCCGACTTCAAAGGGTCACTTTTCGAGTACGGCCATACTCGGAGAGATACCAGAATCGGAACGCTTCTTTCATATATGGGACACACCTTAGCTCGTCCGAATCCCCCACAATACGACAGCAACTCTTCTTCGAAATCGGAAGATGAATAAGTCCTTAAGTACCTCGAAGGGAACAAGGCAATACGACAACTTCGGCATCAAGTTCATTTGACTAGCCGAAACCCCTCTTTTTGTTATCCTGAACTTCGGATAGCATTTTTAACTTCGGCAACAACTTCGCTTTTAACCAGCCGAAACCCCACCGACTCTGGTAAAGAGTCTTACAGTCTTTACTTTCTTACTTTCTTTCACTTCTGGCCGGGCCAGAAGTCCTTTTTTCATTTGAACTTTCGAATCGGATACGAATCGAATCGGTACGCTCTCGAAAGGATAGTGAGCTCTTAACTGAGTCATCACTGTCATCTACGACATTATCGACTTTTCGGTTCAGACTTTACTCTGAATACCCGCCGACCTTAGTTCAGACGGACATACACTCTTTTTCATTTGAATTCTTCGAATCGGATGCGAATCGGTACGCTCTCGAAGTGAGCTCTTAACTGAGTTATCACTGCCTCTCAACTAAACGACTCCCGACTCTACTCTGAATTCACCTCCGACCTTTGAACTTTTTGAACTTTTGAACTTTTTGAACTTTGAACTTTCTCCGACCTGCTAGACAGGATCGGACCACACTCTTTTAGCGAACGCTTGCTTTTGATATTAAAGGATTGGAAACGAAGTCTCTTTGCAAGCATCTACGAAGTCGATTCGAAGCCGACATCTCGCTTACGACATTACGATAAACAAAGCATCTTCGAACCCGGGTCAGCTACGATTCAGACCCTGACCTTCTCGCTTACGACAAAATCAATAAATACGACAAATGTTACAACACTTACACCATCCCGATTCAGCCCTGAACGACAAGATAGAAGACTCGGGACGAGTCTTTTTCAAGGGAGGGGGATGTGACGGCATGCCGTCCTGTATAGCCGAGATTACATGGCATATGCCGTACATATAAGGTTTCGGTAGTTGTTGTTTTGCATTGTCTAATTTAGGAAGGTTACGTACGTCCGGGCTTTCGGACGTACTTCGTAGGTTCGGGCTTTTGTATTAGCCGACGTATGTCGTTGTTCGGTTTCGTACCTTTTGTATATTAGCATTGTTTAGAGCTGTCTTCGCTCTTTACCTTTAGTTTTCGCGTTAATAACCACGAATAGACTACTTCTCTACTCTACTCCTGCCTTGTTGTTACATTAGGTACCTTAATACTTTTATTATAACACGTATTAAGATAAATTAAGAGTAATAATACTAGGTATAATAGATATAAGGGATCCTATTTTTTAAATTATAATAACTTATATATCTATTAGTAGAATACGCTTATACTAGGTTAAGGAATTATTCAAAGACTTAGTAGTAATTTAATTAATAAGTCTAGAGTAGAATTCTAGGCTTATAACCTATTAAAAGGATAGTATAAAGTTTAATATAATTATATTACTTAAGTAATTCTTAAGAGGAATTACTCTCTACTTATATACAAGAGGGTTTAGGAAGACCCACATCACATAACAGGTACGGATGTTCAACAAGTATCTGATGACGATGCAGCCGAGTGTAAAACCAATACATTTGGAAGAACTTGTCAGACAATTTACAGCTCTATGTGGCAAGATCAAGGCAAATTTCGAAATAGACTGTCGAGCTGTCATGACTGTTAAGCCAGAGATTTACCGCCTTCCCCAGCAAATCATCCAGCCCATTGACAGACTTGTTTCCTCTTGGAGGGTAGTCGCCAAACCGTCAGGGGGATATCCTCTCAACCAGGCCCCTTGGGTCCCATAATCGGGCCTTTTCTTCCAATATCCTCATGGGCTGATGCTCGGGCAAAGGAAATCTTGAAGGACCGAAAATGGCAATTCGGCTTGGTGTGATGATTTCATTGGCATTTTCACCACGGGCAGTACAATGGGAAATCGTGTTGGGATCCATACCGCACTCGCTCATTGCGATAGCAGAAACACGTTTGTTTACTACTCCTCTGCTACCCATTATAGCATTGAGAAAATCGTGCGAGATTGTGATGCCCTAACGAGGATCTGGGAGCAAAATGAGAGACCTAGGTTTGCGGAAATCCAAGCTGATGTATATATGACATTTTCCTCTCCATTAGCTTCTTAGCAGTTGCAGACTACCAAAGCGCCTAGATAGGGCTTTGTCTTGTTACACGTGACCATAGATGCTTTGCCCTGTTATTTAAGAATATTCAAGAGGTTGAATCGTCAGATAATACGATTTACATAAGTAATCAATCTCTTGCTAGAACATCAGAATCTCATGGTACAAATAAGACTGAATGTAAAAAAAACCGAACAGAAATATCCCTTTTCTAGTTACAATAACTAGAAGAGTGTAAACTCCACCAACCGAGTTTGTTTCCCTTTCTTAGGTACAAACACAATCCTCACCAACTGTACCGTGCTCGAAGTCCAAGATACATGAGTAATTCCACTAGAAACAGAAGGCGAATATTGAGCACCAGATACATCAACCCAAGATCCTCCAACATTGACTTGAATCTTATAGCTTTCGGGAACGTCAAAAGTCCCCAAATCACCGTACCACGCAATTTCAGCACGAGTAATAGAAGTCGTTGTTCCAAAGTCCACTTGATACCAAAGACTAGAAACTCCATCCCCGGCTGGAGCAGTCCATCCATTGACCAGTTCCGTGAAGAATTGTACCCTACCATCAATTACATCGTGTATTTGGTTGACATCCGGGTTGGCTATGCTGACGTTGCCTATTGGATAAGTGGTGTCGACTAAGAGTTGTGTGGATTTGGAAATGGGTCTGAGGATTGCAGAGGGAGTATTTCGGGTGATTGGAACGATGATTCGTTGGAGAGATGGTGTACTTGAGACGACGACAGTATCCACTTCAACGACCAAGCCCAAGGTTCCGTATTTTTTGCCAGTGGCATCCCATTGTACGCTAATCTGGTGGCCATGGTAGGGAACTTTGTCGGCACGGAAATAAGCAATGGAACTGTCAATGAGAGGATTGACTTCGAGCTGGTCGTCAGCGCGAGCGCGGATACCGACAAATTGATTGAGGATTATGTCGATATATCCGGAATGAAAATAATGAGGGGAGCGGTCTAGACCAACGATCGGTTCACCAGTTGCTGGGTCGTAATCTTCTTCAAGGTTCAACGTACCGTTGTTGTAGTGTAATTGGGTGTAGGTACGAAGAAGAGAAGTGAAGTCTCCGGTGCCGATAACGCCGGCAGAACTAGAGTTAGGGTAATGGTCAAGTAAGTTTCCAAGTCCGGTGAGAACCTGTGTCATTTGATATGGCCAGACTGGCCCATTCCACTGGCATTCGGGCCTTGTACCTTCGTATCGATACTGTCTCATGTAGTATTGGTATGTCGGCTCGACCGTACGTAATCCATATGGACCTTTGAGTTCATTCGTGTTCAGAATGTGCTTCCACTGGAGCAGCAGAATGTTAGTTTCTGCTTATTTTAAAGTTGTGAACCGAAGGAAGAGGATAATAGTTAGAATAGAAAGAACGTGAGAAGGTAAGGAAAAACCAATTATACAAGTGGAGCATGAGTAGATTTAGATAAGTTTGGTAGGCATAAATAAGTATGGCTGTACTTACTGATTGCGCATAATCCTTACTATCGTCTGGCAAGTCGTGGGCCCAAGGTACATAGCCAACTAGCTCACGACCCCTGATGAAGTCAAAGTAATTAACATAAGAGTTGCTGGTTTGGTGTCTATCGATAAAGTGTTGGTATGTGCTATTCCACTGCTGACTTTGAAATTTCTGCTTGATTGCAGCTGCACGTGCCGTATAATCGGTAGCGATGGTCTGCTGGCTATTCAATGTGGCGATGTTGGCAATCGCTTTGGCATTCGAAAATTGATAGCTGTTGATACTTGGCCGGAAGGCCTGGCCACCTGTAAACCCATCTTGTCCACCAGATGCATCAATGCTGGAAATTGTGTACTCGGTGGCATCTCGAAGAGGTTCCACGTAGTAAAGCCCTTTTGAACTATCATAGCTGTCTGCCCAAGCATTGAAGACACTTTGCATAGCACCAAGAAGCGAAATCGGGAATCCAGCATCACCGTCTACCAGATAACCTTTCCAAACCGCATCGGCCATACTCTCAGAAAATTGTCTCGTGTTGCTATTTGATCCATAAATAAACGAAGCATAATCATTCTTGAATCTGCGGTTGTTGGACCACCTAGCTTCTGAAATACTTCTTTAGCATTGTCTTCTTGTTGGAGTTCGAGATGGGATAAATATCTCACCCTGTATATGAAAAGCTGTGGCGTCGTTCAACGATCCGTAAGGTTGTGTTTGCCATCCAACATCGTCCAAGAATTCAGTGGAAATGAAACCATTGGCACCTAGATCGCGTTGGTGAGATCGAAATATCTGCCAGCGGTAATAATATACATCTTGAATCTGCTCATCACTTATTTCGAAAAACGGGATGTTATTCAGATACCATGGAGCATCGTTTCCAAAGTACCTTTGTGCGAGGGAATCATCATCCAAACTCGAAGCCAAACAGATACTAGATTGGAATAGAAAACAGGCAACAAAAAATGGGGCCTTCATTTTGGCAATTGAGTACAGGAGTAGCTTTGAAAAATGTGCTTCATGCCATCTCTCCCAGGGAATGAATCTTCCTACAAGTACTTATTAGTAGAGAAGTCAGTCATTCCCCGTATTTTGAATAGACATGGCCTCATCCAATTCAGCCATCCTAGCTTGAACCCCCGCACTGCGGAGATAAAACCATTGATGGGATGAACCTTAAACCTCGTGTTGAGGAGAATTTTCTGGGGAAAGGGTAGTCTAGCAACGAAGCGCTCCAATTGAATGTATAACCAATGTTGTAGGTAGGTAGTAATTGCGGGGTGTTTGGGAAAGCTGGAGAGCTTTGCGGGGAAGCCTCCACACTCTCGATGCGCACCAATGAAATAACTCGCGACGAACAATAAAGCGGCAGTTACTTAAAGAAGGTGCCCTTGTTGTTCTACCTTCCTAGCCATATCGTTTGAAGCAACCATTGCTCGTCCATGAGAGAATAGAGAGGTAATCGCTGCTGCTTTTGGTGCCTCTGATTGGACCGTTTTTCTGCCCCTTTTTAAACAAACTACACGTGACAGGGGGAAATTGAAACATGTCGAACTGAGCGAACCTGATGAATTTATTCCATCTTGAAGACAAGACGACAACCCCGAATCAACATGGCAACAGCACAAATAATCTGGTGATTAGACAATGTTTTGATTTGCTGATTACTAGAGTCACCGGTGTGGCCTTCGAGCCGGCGGCCGGCGCACATGAAGAAAACCAGCATGCGGGGTAGGGGAGCACACAATCAATAGCTTCACCCACCTTTAGTACTCACTATATTAATCTTTCACTCTCGAAATTGAGGAGCATTGTATTTTCATGCCATGCTCATTCCTCTTCTCCCGTAACGATATGCGATTCCAACATGCCCCTCGATGGGCCGTCCAACTTGCCTCAAAGCTTCCTCCCCAGCTACGTCTACTCTCCTTCGCAGCAGTCGGAATTATTTCCCTCCTCGTTACAATAAATGTTGTCGTATGGATAGTGACGGCCTTCATTCTGCGATCATACCCTGCCCTCGCCTCGTCTGCCGTTCTTTCCTATACCCTCGGTCTTCGGCATGCCCTCGATGCGGACCATATCTCTGCGATTGACCTTATGACACGGCGTTTGGTGGCTACGGGCTCCAAGCCAGTCACTGTGGGAACATGGTTCAGTTTGGGCCACTCTACAATAGTTATTATTACTTGTATAGTGGTAGCTGCAACGAGTGGTGCGTTGGAGAAGAGATTTGAGGGCTTCAGGAACGTGGGGGGCATAATTGGGACAAGTGTCAGTGCTGGAGTATTAATACTGCTTAGCATAGGGAATGCCTGGATTTTATACAGGTTGATACAACGGCTCAGGGTTGTTCTAAAAGAGGAGGTAGGCGAGGGCAGAGACGCAATTGCTGGAGAGGGTGCAGTGGCAGGCCTAGACCTGCAAGGAGGTGGTCTCATGGTGAGACTGTTCAAGAAGGTTTTCAGGTTCATCGATCGGCCGTGGAAAATGTACCCTCTTGGGATACTCTTCGGCTTGGGATTTGATACCAGTAGTGAGGTTGCAGTTCTTGGAATTGCCTCGGTGCAAGGCGCTGCGGGCACCGACATCTGGCTCATTCTCATTTTCCCTTTGCTGTTCACAGGTATTTTATATCCGTTCTTATTGTTTTCTCTGTAGAGCTAACATGTCGTAGCTGGCATGTGCCTCATCGATACGATAGACGGTGCTCTCATGATGACACTCTACACTTCCACTTCCTTGGCTCGAGACACCATCGCCATTTTGTACTATTCCATTATCCTTAGTGCAATTACTGTCCTAGTGGCACTGACCATTGGCATCATCCAACTTCTCTCCCTCATTGCGAACTTCTCAAGTGGGCCATTTTGGGATGGAGTAAATGCTATTGGTGACCATTACTCTGAAGTCGGAGGAGGGATCTGTGGCGCTTTTGTAGTGTTTGGAGTCCTCTCGGTTATTTTATACAAACCATGGCGACGAAGAGTCGATCGTCGCCGTGAGATCGGTCGTGTTGAACAGTCGGAGCTGCAGCATAAACAAAAGCAGCATTCTAGAATCAGCATGACAAAGACAATGGAATAAAACTTGGAGCCTTCTTCTAAGTCCCGGCTTTGTTCCTTTCAGGACCCGCCCGCTTCGAATATTCCCCTTGTGAAAGCAACCACGGGTTTAATCCCGGGACGGAGTCTTGCTTTTTACTCATTTTTAATTTGGAGAAAATTTGGATGAATTGCTACCCAACATTCACTTTGACAAATCTCCAAAATGGATGACGAGATAGAACATGTACACCGTGAGATGTGGCTTAGGAGCAATGTAACTTGGAGAGATACTCTGGGCCCTGATTGGGTTGGCCGAAAAGGTAAGAATAAAACCTCTTGCGTGTTCCAAGTTTGAGAATTAATGCCATAAAAGTACTGGGAAGAGGAGCCTATGGGGTTGTTGGATTATGGGAATACTGCGGCGCATCAAATCCTCCACCTACAGTCACCCTAGTCGCGGTAAAGAGTGTTATGTTTCCAGAGGAGGATAAAAACGATCCGCAATGGGAGCGAGAAGGATTGATAATGAAGCAACTCCAATCCGCAAAGTCACCTCATATTGTACGAATGTTTGGCAATATGAACCGTGATAAGAGTGTCGGCAACAAAGATGAACAAGTCATACGCTTGTTCTTGGAGTATTGCCCTGGCGGGAGTCTGGATTCTCTGCTGGAACAAGATTTCTACCGCAGTATGATGCGGAAACCTGCGCCAGAAGTGCCAATTATGGAAGCAGACCTTTGGGCCATTTTCCATTGTTTGGCTCTAGGTGCCATTGCTATAGATCGTGGAACGGAAGACCCAAAGGCGAAAGCCTGGGATAGAAAAGGGCACATTGTCCATTATGAGTAAGTTGGTCATCTTGTCCGCTACACGGCAAACAAAAGTTAATCGTGTTAATAGCCTCCACTGCGGCAATGGTAAGTTTACGGGTATTTTGCCAATAAAACGAACTCATACTAAAGCAAAAAACGTTTAGTCTTGCTCGGCTCTAGAGATTCAAACCATCCTCGAGTTCCTATAGCTAAGGTAAAACATCAATATCACATATTGCTTATTGCAAGACAGGAATCTAACAGGGCCGCAGATCGCAGATTTCGGCATAGCAAGAGAGGAGCCCAAAGGACCTAAAAAAGTGGCGAAAGCTGTTGGACGCAAACACCGCATGGGTGGAGCTCTCCAGTATATGCCACCGGAAAACAACAGCAAGGTGTTTAAGCTCCGCAAGGTGGGTGTTCTCCGAGTTCTTTTTTCCTCCTTCAGGTTGTTCATGAGGATTGAGACAGCGTTTCCTCCTCAAACAACTTACCTCCTCCTCCCATAACCCTATTTCCTCCTCCCTCTCCACAAACATATTTCTAGAACGGGCTTTACTAACACGAGGTCGGCATACATCAGCCCCGGAAGGGTCCATACACAAACATCTATCAAATTGGGTGTGTAATGCACTGTTTACTTTGTCGACGAAGTTCAGACTTCCTCGGTAATCGTCCAAGGTCATTTCCCAACATTTTTCAATATCTCAGATTGGGGGGGAGAACACAGGGGCCGAGGATGGAGGATGAGGGTATTAAAAGGTTGTATAGCAAGGCACTGAGAGAACTGGTCATGAAATGTATGCTCCAGGAGCCCCTTGGCAGGCCCTCGACTGCGGAATTGGTGAAGCGAACGAAAGAGGGGCGGGATTCTGCAGTGGATTTGACCAAATCTCTGTCTGAGGAACAAACTTGGGAGAAGGGATGGGCGGATCTTCCTATGGTTGCAGCAGACCGTTTCCCAGAATCTCCCACTATTCTCAAAGGCCCCATTTACAACACACCATTCCGCGCTCCAGATTCTACACCAACACCAAAACCTACTCCGATTCTGATTCCGACTCCAGATAATACTAGCTCGAATTTAGGATCTGGATCCACTGCGGTTGACAGCCTACCTTCAGATATGGTGGACAATGTTCTCCTAAGAGTACCTGCGCGGGCAAACTCAATCTAGTTTCATCGCTCTCTTCTCATATGCCATTCTCTAAGTATGATCGGTAAATGGTGCAAAAACATTGGCGTCTTTTTGAGGGTGCTTGCCCTGTTTTTGGTAAAGTGGCGTTGGGTACGCTTTTGTGTTGTCTTTGTCTTCTTGGATTACAATGGAAGGCAGGAGTGACCAAAGCCAGATCAGTTAATTCACTTCCACCGACCTAGGTACTGCCTACCCGGGCCGACAATTCCTACCTTTGCAGCTTTGCTCCATTTTGTGCTGGCAACTTCAACGCTCTTCTTTCCACAACATGGCCACAACGCGCCGTGAAGGTAAATCGACGCGTTTCCATCATCCTGCACTGGCAACCTTGCTTCACGACACAGACTCACCCTCAACCTGCATTGACGAAGCCGAACAACAAATTATCCACGAAGCAAGACAACAAGCTGCGATTGAGCTCTACGCAGAGATGACAGCACCATCACCATCAACGAGTGTCGACACTCCAAGCCAATCTTCTTCAGCCACCGGTTCGGCTTCCACGCCTGCAAGCAGCAATGGTGCCTCTCCAAGTACACAATCTAGCCCAGGCGCCGCTGTCCCCAAGTCAGTTGCCTTGCATTGCGCGTATATAGTTGGCTCTGCTAATTCGCGACAGTTGTCTGGTTATGGGCAAATATTCAGATTTGACAATTGTCCATGAGGAACGAAGCTGGCAAGCGCATAAGATCATCGTTTCCTCCAAATCACCCGTTCTGGCGGCCGCGATAGAAGTCTTGAAAGTAAGTAGATCTGCTACTAGCCAAGTTCAAGCCGCGCAAGTCCTTGTCTATTGCGCACATCTCACGGCCTACAGAAACATATTTTACTGCCTTATGCCGCCGGGCGTCAAATATCAACGCTAACTCTATTCCAGGAACCCATCCTCGACCTCTCTCGATACGAACCAGACGCCGCCACATACCTTATAGGATACATCTACTGCTCGGACTATCCTACCCCAGACGATACCCCCTGCTCTACTCTCTCCCTCCACCTCAACATTTTTATCGTCGCATCGGACCTCCAAATGCCTGACCTGCAATCCCTAGCGGTCGCAAAATTCCAACACGACCTCATCAACCTAGTCACCGACGCGGAAATCTACTTCGAGATTGTCCGCCAAGTCTACAAACACACCACGTTTGAGAACCCGGCGTTACGATTAGTGGTTGTGGACATGGCGATGGCGGAAATGCAAACGATGTTGGCGGATGAAAATGTGCGATGGGGGTTCCTGCGATTGACTAGTGATGTCACTGAATTCCAAACTGATATCTA
This sequence comes from Hymenoscyphus infarciens, assembly GCA_001414345.1. Taxonomy (NCBI): domain Eukaryota; kingdom Fungi; phylum Ascomycota; class Leotiomycetes; order Helotiales; family Helotiaceae; genus Hymenoscyphus; species Hymenoscyphus infarciens. Next base: position 122,786 of record LLCB01000154.1, on the reverse strand, counting down.
TGAGGGTTTGATGGGCAGGGCTGTGAGGCATGTGCCAGTTCCGCATGTTCTTTGTGAAGAGTGTGGACCGATGGAGGAGAGTGAACGGGGGTTTGTTGTGGTTAAATGTGAGAGGTGCAAGGTTGATAGGAAGCTGATGGTTGGTTGAGATTGTTGAGATTGTTGAGATTGTGTTGGAGATACCCAGAAGAGAGTACGGGATGCGCTGTATTATCAGAGGGATGATATTACGATTGGCTTGTGAAATAAGGGGATGATGAAGTTCGATTGTATTTAACTGCCTCGTTCTCGGGCAACGGGCTGGTAGCCTGGTACAGATTGAGTTACATGACTCCAAATGTATCATAGAAAGAAGCCCTTGAGGCTACGAGATTTGTAGCACGACAGAGTCATGGGTTTTCCCCTGCGCCAAAACCTGGAAGGTTTTAAGGGATTAAGAAGCTAGGCGTAGGAAATTTAGTGTTACGAAATTCTCATTTCAACCGTGAAGTATCTTGGAGGAATCATGACTGACGCCAAATTTGTAAGTGAGAACGCATGTCACGCTCAAAGTTTAGCCAGTTAGTATTTAGAGATCTCTCTGCCACACAGGAAGAAGATTGGTACTCGTTCCATGAAGGGCCAGGAATACGAGGTTGATATTGGCACCATCTTGTTGTCTAACTTTTTCCGAGAAGCCACAAAGTAAGCTGCAGCTTCCCACGGCTTACTTTGTGGCTCACTCGCAACTTGTTGGCTCACCCATATTTATATCTCAAGGCTTAACTGGAAGAGCACAACCACGTAGCTCAAAGCTTAGTCCATCCAAGGTAACCCGCTGTAGACTTCAAGCGTTCTGATAAGTCGTCTTCATGATCCTAGTCCTTTTGGAATCGACCTTATACCTCCACTTGGAAGCCGGGGGATTTTTATACTTGACAAATGTATCTCTAAATTGAAAAGTTAATACCGTCCAACTTCTGAGCACACTCAGTTTTGGGCTGCTATAATGCCAGTGGTTCATGGCGGTAAGTAATCTAAGCAGTCAGAGCTACCTTAGCTAAGACAACACACATCAAGTAAGCTACAATCTTCTTGGCCCCCCAATCGTGCTACCGATTAAGCCATCAAACACCGAGTAAACCTAGCTTTTTAGGGGCCAAAAATAGAATCGCGAGTAAATCGTTGGGCAAGCTAATATTTTTTTGGCACACAGATATGCTACGAGTAAGCTATTAATTATCGAGTAAGCCACATAAAGCGCCACCTCCAATTTGATGTAGTCTCGTCGCCTCTTCTTCTATTCAGTTCTCACAAAAATTTCATCTGATCTCCGTTCATTAATTCCAAATATCTGGGATAATTTTTGAAATGCGATGTGCAACAAAGCCCCTTTCAGACGGTAATTTATCATTAAAAAAACACTTTCATCTGATCTCCCAAGTCCTCTTGAAATTTGTTTGGGACAATGAGAAAATTGCGATTTGCAACAAAACCCCTTTCAGACGACATTGAGTAGAATACGATGTCTAGTTACATGTCCTTAAACACTTCTCAGTACTGCCTTGATTGACTCGGACCGGGATGAAAGCTTTGTTGGTTGTTTCTGGAGGGGTGTTCTGGGAAAGAACCTACCTGCATACCACGAGGTCCCTCGGTCGCTCTTTCCCTGGCGCGGCCTCGACTCAAAACGCAACGTTCGAGGTCGTTCCTTCTGTTACACTCAGTTAACGTAGCGTCCCCACCACATGACGACGGGAAAGAGCAGTGAACACTTCGGGTTGAGGAGGAAAGGCACGACTCTATCGCCACCACAACCCTCTCGTCGAAAGTTACCTACCTAGGTAACTCGCAACCCAACGTTGAGGTCCCTCCTTCCCCCAACCTCGGCCCCAGACAAATAAAAGGACAGTCTACCATGAATCCAACGACTGAAATGGCGATACCTCCTTCTCGCAGACACCATACCTACTCACTTCCCGAAATGGTTCAACTAGGTAGGTAGGTATCAACGATGATGAGTTTGCAGCCGCAGGAAACCGCGCAGAGGAGTCTTTACGGTTGCTGTCTTTTACAATAAAGGAAGGAGCGAGCGGAGAATACTACTTGACAAGAAGTCTTACCGAACACATTTCGGAAAAAGAAACATAGGAAGTAGTGCCGTGAACGCTGAGCCTTCTAAAAGTAATATCCTACCTACATGCCCTAGGTCTTCTACACAATTGTCGTGCTAGGTTTGTGGCCTAAAGTCTATATACAAGCAGCTATCTCCAACTTTCCATACGTTTAACGTGACCAAGCAGAGCCCTGAGATTTTCCTGCGGGTTTCTAGTAGAAACTCTCAAGTAAAATTTCTTGTGAGATTCAGTAGTAAAAATTCCCTTGCTGTCTGTACCTGATAAGGGAAGTAAATCCAAAAGTTTTTTTTTATTTTTTAATTGTTAATTTTTAATTTTTTTTTTAAAAAAAAGCAGCTCTCTTAAGTATCGATCAAGAACCAATAGATTCCAACTCATCCTCATGGCTTTCAGCTTTCTTTCAAGATGATAGCAGTTATGAGAGTAAACACTTTGAGATTTCCGAGCTGTTTTTTAATAGAGTGATCTACTGATGGCCGTGGTATGGAGGCAGCGGAAGGCCCCGGTTGGGGCCATACCTTATCCGGGACGGTCGACTCTGAAAAGGAAGTAACATTGCGTCGAGAGTCTGTTGAGAGTTTCGAGTGTCGAATCTCAAGAGAGGAATTCAAGGAACGAGAGAGAGTCGAGTGGGGTGTCGAGGATAAAACTAAGGTAGGTCGACGGGTAGCCGAGTGAAAACCACCTTGTTGTGGAAGAGAAAGGAACGAGGGATTGAAGAAAGGACTGTACCAAACAGGGTTTGTTGACTTGGAGTTCACCTGGGCAGACTATAGAAACCAACAATTTTTCTGACCAAACGACAGAGTACAAAAAGGAAAGAAGTATTGATGAAATCTGTGTAGCTTCTCAGCCTCAGCGCAGCCATCCGCCTGTAGTGAGACATGCACAACGTCTTTTTTCAATGTTGCCTTCACGACATCGCGTCTTCGGCGTCACCAACTCTTGTGTTTGTTCTTCTTCTTCTTTCAATCATCGGAGTAATTGTTGCCGTGTTGTTTACCTGGGAGCATTGTGCCCCCCACGTACATTGATCGACACTCTGATAACCTTCTCTGGCTGCTTGTTGCATTGCATCGGCCAATACTCTCTGCACTTGCGCAGCTAAGATACATGGCTTGAGCCTGGCGTCAACGTTTCTTCAGATGCCATTTTTAAATTCTCGATGAGGCCGCCTCAATTTCGCTTCAGCGAAGTATTGGCATCGGGTAGGAAGGGCGCTAGCTAGCAATCCGAAGTCAGCGACGATGGAGACGATGGCTTTCAGGGCGATGAGGCAACTCTATCAACCCGAGAACAGCCTCTTGGTTGCTTTTGTTCGGACAATATTGACGATAGACCGTTTGGTGTATCTATCGGTAATCGGTACAACGGGTTTGCTTATTGTGTACTGGGTTGTCGGACTTGAGTGACGGATGTCACCCTCACCCCTTTTCATGAAGCATGGCAACGATTGAAATGCCCGCGGCTGGATGGCATTTTGATTGCAGCCATGAGATGGAATCGAAACGAACAAACAAAACTGGGGCTCAACTCGTATTGCTTAGAATCTTGATAAGCTTCCGAGGCCGATACCGTATTCAGATTCCAGATCCCAGAGTAGAATCGCCCAGCCGTCTTTCTCAACTTCCCGTCCTCATCTCCAAACTGCAAGCTCCTTGCCGGTAGCCGGTCGTCCCAACATCACACAAAGGCGCTGTGTAGCCAGCGCTGGATTAATAGTTTGCAGGTGGATGTGCAACTGGAATATCGAGTGCGATTGTCGGGTGGTTCGAGGGTTGGGAGTCGAGACGCCTTTCAAGAGCCATTGCCCCTGGAACACGATGCTGCGCTGGTTCCTGCATGGCTCTTGTCTTGCTGTTCTGTAACTTCTGTTCAACCTCTGGTGGCAGCGGGTGGTGGCGGTGGGTCCTCAACGGCGGGGATGCTTGTTGGACAGCTCGCTCCTTCCTCTTTGGGATCGACTTGCCGAGGAGTGAGAGCCCAGTCCCGTCCCCAAGAAGAAATCCCCCAGCAGCCCCATGCAACGCCAAAACGCAAACACAATCCAGCAAACCTGGTTATGTTATTTCCATGTATTCAGAGGATTTCAAAAAATTCAATTGGTTGAAGCTGCATCCCCTACATGCTACACCTTTTCAATCTTTGCCTAAAAGAAGCGCAAGACTTTAACGATCTTCGGGTTGCAGGTCAACGACGACCGAGGAAGATAGATTAATCTGCACTGTAGCCTCCCCTGCTTCTCATCCCGCCCCATCCTCGCCGCCACTCACTCACCTGGTGGAAAATATATCAACATGGATCGCCCTCAATTCGCGTGAGCTTACTTGGTCTGTCGTCACATTTTGGACGAGGGGTTTCTTACGCTTTGGTTCCAGCAGTGTTGTCTGCCTTTCACTCGTTTCCCCCTCCCTCTTTTGCTCCTTAATAATTAATTTCTGTACGGGTTGAAGATGGCTTCTTCAGCATCCAACATGGGCATGCCTCGCATCTTCTCTACCACCTTCGTTGTAGCCTGTATTTTGGCCCTCATTTTGGGTAATGTCGACGCCTTGGGCTCTACCGACACCATCACTTGGGGTGGTGATAATTCAAGAACGGGATATCAAACGTAATTCATTCCTTCTTTCTTCTTCATTATAATTGCAAACATTTCAAACCTCCAGCTTCATATTTGGTTCACTTGAAATCACCCTTCGGCAGAAGAGACAGGACACTTTCTCTTGTTCCACAGCAATCAAAACAATGTGTACGAAGTTGCAAACAGCTAACATGTACCCAGTAATCATAATATGGATCCTTCAATCGTTGGGAGTCCTCAATTCGGCCAACTTTTCAAGACTACCTTACCGGGAAAGTACAATGGTGTTGCGGAACAGATCTTTTCCCAGCCATTGGTTTACACGCCCTCGGATGGAATACAGTATTTGTACGTCGCTACCGCCCAGAACAACGTCTACAAATTGAATGCGAAGACTGGAGAAATTATACTCAAAAGAAACCTACATATCCCATTTTTGGCTGCAGATCTAGATGGATGTGTAGATATTACTCCTCACATCGGAATCACTGCGACGGGGGTGATTGACCCCGCCACCGATACTTTATACCTGACGGCCAAAACATACCTCAATCAAAATGGAGGAAATGGTGCTCAAGGGAAACCAGACGGACGTTATTATGTCCACGCGATTGATGTCAACGACCTCAGCGAACGCCCAAACTTTCCGGTGGATTTGGAGGGCACAGTTGCCAGGAATAGTCCCACACGATACTTCAACGGCGGTATCCATCACCAGAGACCCGCTCTTCTCCACACTGGGCAATTCATTTATGCGGGCTTTGCTTCTCATTGTGTTCAATACAACTTTACTGGTTGGATCATGGGCTGGGACAAGACCACAGGTGCTACGGTAGAAAGGTGGGCAACTGAAGGTGTTGGAATTCCAAATACTACTCCAGGAGGTGGAGTCTGGATGTCTGGAGGAGGTATTGCTTCAGATGATGCTGGATCGATCTTCTTCGGCACTGGCAATGGATATGCATCTCAACTTTCGACTATACCCGTTAATGGCCGAAATCCACCAACAGCAATCGAGCAAGCGGCTGTTCATATGACGATCGGTGATGACGGGAGTCTTACACTTGTAGACTTTTTCATGCCTTGGGAGAAACAGCAACTTGATGGTGCGGACAAAGATCTTGGAACGACCCCTCTGGAATTACTCCCTAGCGAATTTTCTTGCGGCGATGTCAAGCGGATTGGTGTCATTACGGGAAAAAGTGGAAAGACATATTGGTTAAATCTTGATGATCTCGGAGGGTACAAGAATGGGCCGGATAAACTCGACGATGTCATTCAAGTATACCAAAACGAGAACTCGGTTTATGCTGGTGCCGGTGTCTATCCTTTGGAGGGTGGATATATTTATATTAATGGTATGTTCCCCTTCCAAGCTTCACTTTAAGGTAAATAAATAAACATGCTAATTTATAAATCTACAGTCATCCAATTCCCAACTCATGTCTTCAAATTCGCCTGCAATGCTGGTGTTCCTTCTTTCACCAAGGTCGCCGATAGTCCCAGTAATAACGCATACGTTCTAGGTGTTGGTCACGGCACTGTTACTTCCCTTAACGGACAAATTGGAACTGGTCTTGTGTGGACTAGCGATGTCCAGGGGTTCAATCTACGCATTTACAAGGCCGTTCCAGAAAACGGGTTCTTGACTCAAATCAATCAGTTCAACATTCCCGGAACAACCAAGTTCACACGACCAGTTTTTGGAGATGGGCGAGCTTATGTCGGCACAACTCTGGGGTTTATCTATGGATTCGGTTCGCCCGTTAACTTGCCGCTCAACTGTTCTTCGCCATACGATTTTGGCGTTGCTAATCTCAATAATGCTACAGTGGCAAAGAAAATTACCTGTACCGCCCTTTCGGCAGTCACAATAACTAATGCTACCTTGACGGGCGACGCAAATTTCGTTATATCGAACGTACCCACCATACCTGCCACTATTGCAACAGGCGGAACTTTCAGTTTCGATGCTGTATTCAACCCAAAAGCCGTGGGACCGCTATCGTCAGATATCCTCCTAAGCACTACTAACGGTGTTGCTGGATACAGCACTAGCACGCCTGTCAGTTTGCGAGGTACTGGACAGAGCGTCAATGCTCTACTTCAAGTCAGCCCGCTTACCTTGACTTTCCAAGGTGTAATTGCTGGAGGTCAGATTGGAGGAGTCAATCAATCTGTACTCTTCAACAACTTGGGCAATTCGCCACTGTCGATTTCCGAAATCAAATACTCCATCAAGAGTGAGAGTGGACCGTTTATTCCAGCAAATGGAACCGCAGCGCAACCCAAAGCTGGTCCATTTACTTTTATGGGCCTTCCTTCTACCATACCAGGAAACTCTGGAGTTACAGTCCAGGTCAACTTTGATACTTCAGTGACAGGAAACTTTGCAGCTTATCTCAACGTTGTATCGGATGGTGGAACCAAAATCTTTGATGTACTTGGTACAGCTGGTTCGGCTCCTGTTGCCTTGGTGGAATTCCAAACTCCTGACGGAACTGGGTGGGTAAAATATGCAAAGGGATCTAACTTTACATTTGGAAATGTTACTGAAAACACCACGCGCCAACTCAAGATGCGTGTTACTAATAACGCTACCACTGATGGTGCCAGTCTTTCGATTACAGTCTCAAAGCCCCCATTTGGGGTCGCTGGAATCATCGGAGCCAACAATCAAATTGATCTCGCTGAAGGGACAATTCTCAAACCGGGACAAAATGCTACAGCAACTCTCTACTGCTCGGTTCCCAAATCTCAATGGAACATGGATCCTTATACTGGAACTGCACATTGGACTATGAATGTGAACGATCTCGAGTTTAGCAAACAGGATATTCCATTCGTTTGTGGTGCTGTTACGGAACAAGCACCTCCTCTTCAATCAAATGGCCTTGGGTACTATCGTTATACAGGCTGCTTCAAAGAGGCAAATCCTGGAAGACAACTCAAAACTCAACTTTATAGCAACATTGGTAACACCCAAGCAATGTGCATCGCCGCTTGTGCTGCAGCAGGACAAACCTTCTGTGGTACTCAATATAACCGAGAGTGTTGGACCGGGCCTACAATTCCTAATGAGCAGGTCGAGGAAGGAAACTGCAATTTCCCCTGTGCTGGAGATGTCAACCAAATTTGTGGAGGTGATGGACTTGATGGTGCAGGGAGTTATATTTCCTTGTTCGCGGACACTAGGTCTTTCGATGGGAACACGACAACTCCAACCAGCACCGCTGGCTCTCCAGCTCCCACTGCTACGAGTGGTCCTCAAATCAAGCAGACCGTTGGCAATTATGTCTTCCAAGGGTGTTATAACGAATTGACAGTGGGCGGTCGAGCTTTGGCCCAGTCAACATACTCCGACGATCTAATGACTTTGGAGTCATGCTCACGCTTCTGCAATGGAGTTGCGTATTTCGGTGTCGAATATGGGCGCGAATGCTACGTAAGTCTTGAATTTCATCTTTTTCTAGAAAACCTGCTAATTTATTATTTAGTGTGGAACCACCCTTGCTGCTGGAAGTACGAAGGTTGCCAATCAAGCTGATTGTAGTTTCCTTTGCCCTGGTGACCCAACTACATTTTGTGGCGCTTCAAGTCGTATTCAATTATATGCTCTTAACTCGACGGCTGTTTCATCGACGGCTATTTCATCGACGACTGTTATTCCGACCACCTCGAATTCCTTATCGACTTCTCTTTCCGCGACGAGTATTTCTACAACTTCGACTTTGGTTTCGACAAGCAGTAGCTTAACAAACAAGACTTCAAGTTCTTTAGCCTCGGTTACGAGTTCTGCAGTATCAATCACGTCAAATTCAGTAAGCTCGTCTTCGTCTGGTACTAGTAGCACTTCCGCTGCGCCAACAGGTCCGACAATTGTCCCATCCGTCGGACTTTACAGCTACCTTGGATGTTATACAGAAGGCACCAATGTTCGTGCCCTTGGGGGGGCATCATCCCCCAATGATACTCAGACTGTATCTCTTTGTGCAGCTTCATGTTCTGAATTCAAGTACTTTGGATTGGAATATTCCCGCGAGTAAGTTAAAATATCTCCATTCTTTCACGTCTACCCCCTTCTCTCAACCGGACACCACTGACTTTATCTAGATGCTGGTGTGGAAATAGCTTTGGTGTCGGAGCCGTACTTGTCAAGGATAGCGAATGCAGCATGACCTGTGCCGGTGACAGAGGCTCTTACTGTGGAGCTTCAAATAGGTTGAATGTTTATGTCAAGAATGACACAACTTCAAGTACGACATCCCTCATCAGCACTACTTCGATATCTGCGGTCACTTCAAGCGTACCCACGAGGGCCAGTATTTCAAGCGCATCGAGCTCAACGAGTGTTTCCTCTTCGCCCAGCAGCACAACAGTAGCAGTTTCAACGAGCGCCACTTCTTCCCCAAGTAGCTCAATTTCGTCAAGCTCCACAGACAGTTCAAGCTCATCCTCCGTGAGCGCGACCATTTCTTCCAGACTCACCTCCTCCACCTCAAAATCATCATCCTCAACATTCACCTCCTCTACAGCGCCCAAACCAACAGGCCCATTCGTATCCGAAGGAAACTCAAACTTCACATACTACTCCTGCGTCTCAGAACCTTCATCAGGTCGTCTCCTCAGCAACCAAATCCTCAACAACGGAACCTCAATGACCATAGAACTCTGTCTCTCCACCTGCTACAACTACAAATACGCAGGCGTCGAATACGGTCGCGAATGCTGGTGCTCTAATACCTTGAACTTAGTGGGCAATACGGGTGCGACTCCTGCTGCGAATCTCACGGATTCGTCGTGTAGTTTTCTTTGTCCCGGGAATTCGACGGAGTATTGTGGTGCGGGGAGTAAGATGAGTTTGTTTTGGTTTGATCAGGTGAAGGGGAAGGGGAATGGGAATGGGAATTTGACTGTTGGTTTTGTGGATGAGTAGGTGTGGATGATGATGAGAAATGTATATATGTGGGAGGGTTTTGGTTGTATATATGACTTGGTGTTGAGGTTTTTCTCTTATTGTGATGGAAAAAGATGGATTGGGGTGGGGGTAAATTACAAGGTAACAAAAGGGTGGGTAGAATTGGGTCTTTTTTAGATTAAACTAATGTAATACTTTGTGTTGACACTGCTTGGGCCTGCGAGGTGGCGATGAGTTGTATCGAAACCTCGATTTTAATGTGTCCCAGTTGAGCTTCTTCCCCCGCGATACATTCTCGATGGCATAGGTAAGGGCGTGGGGAACTCGTGATGGACAGACAATCAAAGCGGCAGTAAAAACCTTCGATACTTCTCGTTGTTCTAATTTTTTGAGATGATCAAAGTTGGTTGCTCTAACTAGTTAGTCTGGGATAATTTCAAATTATGCTAAGTATTTAGGAGAATTTACATAAACTACCCTAGAACGTTGGAACAACGACAGCTAGGTACAGCCTCTCCCAGTAACTAGCAGGATGTTTCTTAATCCCAGAACCCTTGGAGTTGATCATTTCGCACCAAAATTGCCTTGCGAAATACCTTGCAGCCCACTGGCAGCTACCTACCCTTGGACCGTGCTAGACATTAGGAGGGGCTGTAGGTATGTAGGTACGAACCTGAAGTGTTTACTGGTACTTTTAATTTCCATCTGAGGGGGTTTATACTTTGGAGTTACACCTTCCTTTCTCGCTCTCGGCATGAGGGAAGGAGCGGTATCAGCTCGTGGTCGGAAAAAGACCTGAGTACCTAAGGATGCATGTCAACGGGAATTCTCGTTCCTGACAGTTGGTTCTATTTAGATTGTCAAGGTCCACAGTTCCTGCTCGCTTGTAATGTTTATTTATCGCCAATGATACTCTGATAAGTACTTGAAGGCTTTCAATATGTGAGTTTGAGTGAGAGAAGAGAGGTCTGTAAGTTAGCAAAATTATTTATTCCATAATTATTAATAATTCCCTGCCGCCCTATGCATACCCCTATTCACTTCCGACCCGTTTGGGCTTTCCGATAAGGCTTAGATAAGAAAACAAGGCTAAGACGTGAATTTTTTCCGGCGAGGGCTCTTCTTTGTCGCGAGTACGATCAAGGAAATGTTTTCCATCACAACAAACACCTTACGACTTCGACAAGTGTCCCTCATACAAACACTCGTCAACGTAACCATGCAAGAAGCAAAGAAAAACCCAGCCAGAAGGCATCCTTACAGAGGTCAGAAGGCATTCGGAACGAATGCAACACCGCGACAAAATGCTCCTCCAGCAGCAGCAGCACCTCCTCGCGTCGCAACTCCTCCTCTCACAGAAGCAATCCCTATGGATACCCCACGATTCGCAGATTTGGCAAAGGAGAATCTGATTCATCCTGTTATGCTACAAACCATCACCGAGGACCTCAAGTTCGACCATATGATGCCCGTTCAAGCTGCGACTCTTCACGATCTCCTCGCAAAAAGAATCGATTGTCTCGCACAAGCCAAAACTGGCACAGGAAAAACGATTGCTTTCTTGCTGCCGGCTATCCAAACGCTCATCAACAAGAGGCAAGCAGGCAAAGGGGTTTCCTTACTCGTCATCTCTCCTACTCGCGAATTATCTATGCAGATTGCCAAAGAGGCTACTGCACTCCTACAACGACTCCCACAATACAAGATTGGAATCGCAATTGGAGGAACAAACAAGACATCAGAGGAGAAGAAGATTCTTGGAGGATGTGATATTCTGATTGCTACACCAGGTCGTCTTTATGATCATCTCAGCGATGAGAGAATCCGAGATAAATTCAGTAACCTCGATACGCTTGTTCTCGACGAAGCCGATCGTTTACTTGATATGGGTTTCATGAATGCTCTCAAAGACATCGTCAGGTGTCTCCCAGACAAGGAGAAGAGTGGCAGACAAGGAATGCTATTTTCTGCCACCATTGCTCCTCACGTCGAAAAAGTCGCTCATCTCGTTCTATCAAAGGGTTATAAATTCATCTCGACCATCCCAGAAGGCGAGCAACAAACCCACGAACGGGTACCACAGCATCTCATTACCGTCCCTACATTTGCCGATGTTGCTGCTGGCTTGATCGGTTCCCTCCGAACTGAAATTGCTATGCAAGGTGCAGACACTTTCAAATCCATCATCTTCGCGCCCACGGCAGCACTCGCAGATTTCTACGGAGCGGTCTTGGAGAAAATGCCCAATATGCCTGAAATAAGCGTCCTACATTCTCGGGTAAGTCAAAGCAAGAGAACCAAGACCACAGATACCTTCCGATCTGCCAAGAACGGAATCCTGGTCGCTACAGATGTCGTTGCCAGAGGAATGGATTTCCCTGGCGTATCAAACGTTTTCCAGGTTGGTATTCCTTCTGATAAGGAGTCGTATATTCATCGATTGGGTCGTACTGGTCGTGCGGGTGCTGAGGGAAGAGGAACATTCATTGTTGCTGAACCCGAGGCATTTTTCCCCAAGTGGACTTTGAAGGCTATTGATTTTGAGACTACGGAGCCGGATTTGAGTGCCAAGTCTGATGTCACTGCTATTGTGGAGAGAATGGAGAATCAACCAAAGACATACCAAGCTTGTAAGTTTTAGAACTTTCCTTAGTTTGAGGCTTTTTTAGAAATGCCTCGTTTTCTTGGCTTGCAAGTACTAATTCTGGCATAGGGCTTGGATATTACAAAGGACATATCAAAGGGATGAACTGGGACTCTGCGGAGCTGGTTCGACAGGCAAATATCTTCGCTATTAATGGTCTTGGGTCTCCTGAGGTACCTACTATTAGTAAAAATGTGGTAGGGAAGATGGGACTCAAGGGTGTCAGAGGGCTGAACATCGTTGCTGATCCTCCGAAAGTTGGGAGAGGACGAGGGGGTGGTGGAGAGGGGAGAAGTGCCGGGAGTGGTGGACGAGGTTCTGTCGGAGGCGGAGAGGGAAGGAGTGCCGGGAATGGTGGGCGAGGAAGTGGAGGTGGAAGAGGCGGCAGACCTCGAGATGGAGGACGCGGTGGTGGAGGTTTGGGCGGTGGATCGGGGTGGTGATTATAGTTGTTGATGGTGCGTGTATGATACGTGTACTTTGATCTTGGGGTTTATTATGAGTAGATGGATACATCAGCGTTGGCGTTTTAGACGATTGTTACGTCTGGGCATTGTGGATCATGGTTCTGATTCGCGTTCTGCTTGAAATTCATTGCTTTTGAACCGATATTATATATACCTCGTAACTCTCTGTATATGGGATATTTGAGAAAGGATCTGCTCTTTTTCGTTCTCCGAAGTTGTCAGACCTAGAACAAAGTGAATCGGTTTAGCAGAATCGATAGATACCCAAGAGCAAGGAAAATCCGGCACATGCTTGTTGGAGGCTTTTCGATACGGAAGGTGTACCGAGGACTTTCTATCTAGGCTCTATGCATGCGATTTCAAGAGACTTCCTAGAATCCAATAGGATTCATACTATCGTATGTATATATCCCTCATATATCTTCAAAGGATTGACGAAACACAAGCTCGCTCGCAATAGGCATGGAAAAGTGGCAGGTAGTGAATACTTTAGATTCGTGTCTACAAAGTATACAAAGTATACAAAGTATACAAAGTGTTCCATCTTTCTAGGGTAATAGGGTAATAGGGTAATAGGGTGGTTTAAGTTAATTATCCCCCTCTCTAAGTAAACGTTAAACGTTAACCCTTAACCCTTCTTTTTTTCGTACAAACAACACCCGTACGATATTTAAGGTTTTTGGCTGTTAAAGAGGGCATTTATTTATTTTGTTTATTTAGGTGAAGGGGAGGGGGAAGGGCAAGGAGCTAGGACTATTCATTCGGGACTATTAACCTAGCCAGCTAGGTATTTTAGAATAACCAAGTTTTCAAGTTCTCAAGTTCTCAAGTACTGTTATAGCTTATTATACTGAATATTTAGTTAGTTAGTTAATTGGTTTTGTTAGGTTATTTTAGGTTGTTTTATTTTATTTTTTCATCCTGTTGCTTTCACGTTCATTCTTTCATCCCTTCATCCCTTCATTCTTTCATCCCTTCATCCTCCTAAACCCTTCCAAAAGCATGTGAGTAACAACCGTGGTAAAATAAAAATAAAAATAAAGTATTTTATTATCTTACCTACCTACCCACCTACCACCCACTCAACACGACTCAAGCTTTCCACAAAACTAGTTTAAAGGACTGTCCCTCCCCTTGCTTTACTTTGCTTTGCTTGACTAGCCTCTCTCTCTCTCTCTCTACATGAAGACCTGCACTATGGCACCGAGAGAATAAAGAGTTCTCCAGCGAGCGAGGCTAGATTTCCAGGGACGAGGTTCTTTTACTACACGTTACGTTGACTCGTGGTAATGTAATCAATGAGTGTTCTTTTTCATAGATTTTTTTTTATTAATAGAAAAGTGTGGTTGGTTCTATCATTCTATTTCGTAATGAAACATGGTACTCGAACCTAGGAAAGGGTTCTAGAGTTGTGTGGTGAGTTCGTAGGGGTTTGTGGCGGGTGGTACTTGGATTGGTGCGGTACTTGTGTCTCTTGTATCTCTTTGGGATTCGGTGGGGTATGGATGTACAGAATTGAAATGGGTGGATGGGTGAGTGGGACATTTGGAAGGAGCAGCTGGTGAGAAAAGGGTTTGGATCCAACGATATTGTATTGGAATTGGGTTTGAGATTTGGGGGTTATATGATTATACTACCCCCATAAATTACAGAGGATGGAGGATGACTTATCTAAGAGTGTTGCGGAAGCAAAGGGTAGCAAGATCTTCGATGAGAGATTCTAGAAGCCCCATCCCCTCCCCCATCTTCGGACAATTTTTGGTCGTAGTGTGGAGGCCCCAGATCACAGGGTCGTAGTGGTACGACGCCTCTCTCTCCTGATCAAGGGAGAGGAAAATGCCCAGTGAGGTCACAAAGTTTCTTAATGGGGGGCTCCACGACTTGTGCTGTGCAGTACATCTAAGAGGATCTACATGACCGGAATGAAAGGAACTGTATGATTGTGGTACTTAGGTTTCGATAAGTACACCCTGCCAGGTTGACGGCCAGGTTGATATACAGGGTCTATGGTATACACGAACGAACACGGCCAGATGGAAAGAAATATTTTTTCCCCTTCTCCTTATCGTTACTGTACGACGCGGGGAGTCAAAAGGAGATGGATAAAATAGAGGGAAATGAGCTATCGCGTCTTACAAACGGTTTCCCCTCCCGCCAACGTAGACTTGTGTTCTTGTGTGGTGGGAGGGGTCATGTCATACATATCCTTCTTTTGTTGTCGACGGGAGTTCCTCAAAGTTTTCCCTTTGTTGCTCTTTCCTTACGTGGTGAGACTATTGGATTTGAAGCAACCATCGTGTTGGCCTAGACGAAAAGTTCGTTTCGAGTGACTCTTTGGATGTGAGGAAGACCCTCTAAAATTGAGTTGTGTTTTACGCAATCGCGTTCTGTGAACTCGGAATGATACGTCTTGGATATTTTGGTGGGGGGGCTATGCGGGATGCACCCGGTTGGTTGAAGTTGGTTGCGAGTTACCTGCCGATGCAATCTGTCGATCACCCTTGAGGTTAAATGGACTCGGTAAGGCAGAGTGTGGACCTTGACTCTGAGAGAGGAGCTTCCATTCACACACTTTTTCTTTGACTTGATGTGTTGTCGAGGTTTTGGGTGGAGACCTTGGGGGATCGGTCGGTGGGTCGATGGAGCTCCCGTGGAGTTATCGTCGAGATCCACTTGTGCCTTCCTTCTAGACCTCGGGAAGGAGAAATTATCTTGGAGCTTGAAACTCTGAGCTGTCAAGGTGGAATGGAGACGGAAGCTATCCAGGTTCCTTTGGGGGCGTCGAGAAAAAGCTCTCAAGGTCCCCACGTATCCACGAATGTGGGTGAAACGAGATGTTGAACCTGGATGGCAAAGGTCTTTCCTTGAGCTCTTGGATAAAAACCGACGAGGAATTGACCTGCAGAAAGTTAATATATTCCCGCAGTGAAAGTGCTCTGCGGTGAATGGCATTGCTTGTAAAGTATGGTACGGAGGAGAAAGGAGGGTAGATGTTGGCATCAATCATGCGGGGAAATCTTCGCTGCATTATCGAATCCTGAGAACCCCCCATTTCGACAATACACCCCCTCATACCTGGAAACGGGATCCCGATAGTTGTTGCGATAGGATGAATAGGCACCGCATTCGTGGTAACGAGGCTCCCTCTCCCTCCCTCTTGACCTTTTATCCGGTTGGCTCCCGCCTCCTTCTTTCTCGGTCTTTCTTGGAGCTTATCAGAAACCTTCACACCCCCCACGGGTACCTTGCGTTTCTGATTGCTGGTATTGAAAGGTACAGTACATATGCACAACCTTTGGAAGGATGTCTTGGACGAATTGGAGGCAATGAATGATATCTCACGATGCGAGGGATGAGGTTGAAAGTGGAGTGGAGTTGAAAGCCGTTGCAAACAGAGCGAGTTTGAAAAACTCGGTGCTTCTATGCTGCGAGCCTGCAACACCCTCAAATATTTCTCTGGGATCTCGGGTGACGGTGGTGGCGTTTGATTTCCACCTGTACCTGATCGAGTGGGGGAGTTTGTGAGCTGATATCAATAAATCCATATTTGGAGGAGGCTGGAAACGTGACGGACTCGTGGGTCCTGGGCTGGGTGAGGGATGAGGGATGAGGAGGGTGTCCTGTGAGAGTGCTGTCATGGTCGAAGGGGGCTTTCTATGTAAAGCAAAGCATACGAGCGATCATTGTACAGTATTGGGCGTCATACATATGCTGTACGAGTACAGGTGCTCCGAAGAGTCTACGTAGTTTTTTATTTCTCCGTTGCCGCGGCTTGCGTGTCTCGAGCACGTTCTTTCATCATCCATTCATCACACTGTCTAGGTATTCTTCTCACCATTGGCAATGCTCAGGAGAAAGTCGGAGCGGAGAGACTTGCTGACTCGTCCCGGCCACGATGCGATTTGGGTGGTGATGAATGCGTGGTGTGGTGTGGGGGTGGAGAGGGGGTGGAGAGGGCGCTAGTACTTCCAAAAAGAATTGGAAAATTGAGTGGGGGCATGGCGCCAGTTAGACGACGGCTGCATTCGATGCATACGGAGTACTGTACCTATATACCGTAATAAAAAGCCTCTCTGCTGCAGGTGCAGACAGCTCGGAAGAGTGGAGACCCTATGAACTGGGCTAGCTACCAGTACATCTACCTGCGCCTACCTGCTAGCCAAGTTACCTCTCCTTGGTCTAGGGATTTAATACAAGGCAGGCGATGACCATTTGTTTTATAACCAAGCCTTAAAGCCTTATGCTGCTCATTGCTCATTGCTCATTGTCAGGCACCATCACCTCTTACGGAATCCCCCTCTTCATTCTTGCAGGTGCATTACTTGCAGTCAACTGATCCGACGCCACCCAATTGAAATATCCAGCTCCTTGGGAAGCACCGAGCACGCTATTCTATTCAAGTATCCTTCCATCCACCGCTCACTCAATTTGAAGAGTAAAGCACGACTTCACAGCAACGACTCAGGCCTGGCTGGCATCACCAAGCGCTCCAGTGCTCGCTCCATCGTACATCCGAGTCCGTCGCTTAGCAAAGAAAGTGCAGTGCAGTGCTCCCTCCTTCCAGCGCTACGCTAAAACGCTACTTGACTTGAGAGGAGCCAGCACGCCATCGTCCCCCCCAAACAGCCATTGACAGCGCCTCTTGGTTGTACTGTCAGACTCCAGACTGGGACCCCTCCCCGCATATAGTACCTAGGTAGAGCCTTACATCGCTAGTCTAGTCTCTTGCACAGAGCTAAAGTACCGCTACCGCTACCTACCAGTAGCCCTCGACCAACGCACCAAAACGCAAGGCAAGGACGATTTACCGTTTATTTATTTAAAAATCTCGATAACGCCATCGAGCTCGTCGTGTACAAAGGGGTCTCTTGTCCAACCTGGTGTTCCTTTGCGTGTCTCCCAACTCATTCGTATCTGGGTACGCGGGTGCTTCCAAAGCTTTGCAGCAGCACCAACTTCCCCTCTCCGCCCCGCTTCCCTATCAACTCTCCTATCAACACCCCCGCAGAATCCCCGACAGGCTTCGTCTCACAGCACCCTCACGATAATTTCCCTCCGCCTTCGGACTTTTCATATATAAGATTGCAGAATAATCGGTGCTCTCCCACTTCCTCAACCTCCAAGATTTGGTCAGCCCGAGTCTAGATTGTTATTTGTGAGCTTGCCAGCCGTGTGCAAGGATTAACCATCCGTCATCGCAGCCCACACCTCCTACACCTACCCACCCATAAGGAGCTGGGGATCGAGACAAAAGAGTCATCACGATCCTTATCGACTCTGCTCACGGTACCTCACTTTTTCTTCGATCATTTAATCATTTATCACATCAGCACCGACTATCACGAGGATCAAATACCCAAGTCCACAAGACGCAGCCCCTTCACTCCCAACCGCAGATACCGAACCAGCTCCTAGACCCATTCTACTACTACATACATTAAACCGACCTTCCTTCTCTTCAATTCATCTTTATATCTTTTCTACTTCTTCTCGGAAAGGAATTGAGAGCTACCCAGCTCCATCCAAACCGACAAGCTGGCTCACTCACGCCCCCCACCCCTACACACTCATTCGGCGGCGGCTGCTTCTCCTCCGCCTGCGTCTACACATGGTGAAAAGAGACACCACTCGAGGAGAAAATCGGGACGAGACTCTGCTGCTCAAGAAAAGAAGCCATCCAGACCGACGGTTAGCAGGAGAAGCACCCCTCAATATGTGACCAAGTCCCCCGCATACACCGGAGGTAGGACAAGCAGCACTCGAGAGCGGGAGAGAGAGGAAGAGACGGTTCGAGACAACAGCGGGGAGGGATTCCCGCAGTTCTGGTAGGTTCTTTCTTTTTTACTCGCCCCTTCCATTCATTCATGCCCGTCAGAAATGGTGGGGTCTAAAGTGCCCCAGGAACACAGCTCATCGTCCTCATGACCTCCCGAAGGGGGTGAAGAGTGTGGGGTGCATATTGTAACCATGTAGATGCACCACTGACGAATAATACAGCATGTCGTGCGAAAAGCAGTTCCAGGCCGCCGCCAACAACACCTTCCTCTATTGCTCCGAGGCGTCAGTATTACCATTTTTACTACCCTCTGCGGCACAACGGCTTATCTTGGTTCAAAAATGCTGACTCCGAAATAGATGTCGTCTCCATGACCAACACCCCGACCCAATTCGTGTCAATTCTTACCCATCCACGTATACCCCAACTTCCCCGCCTCTCACCCCATATACCCGTCATTTTGCAAGCCTCCCAACCCCCGACGGTGGTCCAGATATCATCCCTCGTTTTTCACCCACTCAATCCCGTCCACGATCATACTTCAACTCCGATCCCTATCCGTCTCCTTACCAAGCCCCTGCTGCGGCTTATTCGCATTCCCCTCCTCAAACCACTTACACCAACTCCCACTCCCACTCCAGCACGGCTCTAGCTAGTCTTCGCGAGCTAGCCACCGCCTTGCCAAAAGTATCCTCTAGACAACGGGACCCAGAGTCTCCCCCAAAGAGCAATGCCAGTAGCATCTCTCGTACGGGGTCTGGTGTTTGGGATTATATGCCGTTCACGGGTAAAACAGCCCCAACACCGAGTGCGACACCAGGAAACTCTTACAACAACGGTGGTTACACCGTGAGCCAGAGCTATACTCAGCCTACCTATGCCTCCGGCAGCGGAAGAAGTAGAGAAGACTCGTATAATTATGGCAGGAGCCATGGCACATATGGGAACACCGGGGGTATGGGTATGGATCGACCATTACCACCCAGGAATGGTCCTGGCGGGTATGGGCATCGACCTAAAAGCATTGATCTTGTTACTCCTGTCACAGGAAACATGATTTAAATCCGCCTCGGTGATCTCCACCACATCATTGTTTGTTTTGCCACATCATCGGATATATCACTATCCTCTTATTTTCATGTTCAATTTTTCTGGATACTTATCTCGATACAAATAGCGAAAAAGCAGCATGACTTCTTTTCGAAAAAAAGGGTTCCCAGCATACACATATCAGTATCATAGCATGAATGGAGTTTACATCACGGGAAATTTCCTGCCTACATAAAAGTTTTGGCGTCGCATTTCATTTCATTTTGGTCTCAATTTTGAGACGGACGGGCATTGGGGTTGAGGTATTAGTGTGCATGGGCAAGGAAAAGGGACTTGGGATTTATGAAGCACATGTAGAGTAGACTTGTTACTCTCCACTCGGAACTTGTATATTTTCTTCTTCTTTTATTAAAATATATACATTCTTGTGGAAATTTTTATAGTCGAAAATGAAAGGAAATTTACATGACAGCTGTGCCCCTCATGTATGGAGTTAGTTTTGTGCTCGCTTAGCTTTATTTTTTGTGAGCAGTTTGTCACACTCATCACTCTGCGCAGTACTCACTTATTTTATACACAACTGCCCTATCGAGCGAGACGTACGCTAGTAGTTATACAGTATGACTACACAGTCGAATCATGGCTATCCATCTCTCTACCCAACGCAAGTCGCTATTCCAACCCCACGCACCTCCACAAGACAAAACGCGCCACACCTTTTCGCACTCTCCCGCCAAGCGTATCCAATACCTAGTCTCCTCGCCTCCCTCCCAGGGCACGCAAGCCCTTCAACAGACGATAAACCAAAACTCAACCGCAAGAACTCTCTCTCCTTCTTCCACGGATATCCGGAACGTCCTTTCCTACATCCCCTCCCTCCCTCCCTCCACACCGTCGTGTCTTCCCAAAAAAAAAAAAAAATTTAAAATTGAAAATTGAAATGTCCACGGAAATATCTTTTTTGGGCAAGTCTTCCTTCCTTCCTTCCTTGTGAGTCTGAGTCTGAGTCTGAGTCTGAGTCTGAGTCTGAGTCTGAGTCTGTGAGAGTAGAGTAGAGTAGAGTGTACATTCTCTTGATACGATGTACATGTGTAGCGGGCCGCGGGCGTCTTTATTACACTACACTACACTACACTATAATACACTACACTACACTACACTACACTACACTACACTACACTACACTACACTACACTACACTACACTACACTACACTACATACCTATCACCTATCACCTATCACCTATTTTAGGTGTATAGCTAGGTTTTAGTAAGTAAATATATATATATATATATATCTACATACTTAGTGGATTGGAGACCTTCTTTTTTTTATTTTACTACTACTTGTTATGCTGGTTTGTCTGGTTTTTTCGCTTTATACTGTTTGAGAAGGGGAGAGGAGAGAAGGGGAGAGGAGAGGGAGGGAGTTTTCGGATCTTAGATGATGTAGGAAGGGTGTCTTTTTTAAGCGCTTTTGTGTTCGCTGGGTTTATGTGATTAGGGCTTTTGTATACAAAGGAGCTGGGAGCTGGAAGTTGTTGGGGTTTAAGGGTCCTTTCTTTGAGGGGAAGTTTGGGTTTTGGTTCTCCTTGTCTTACTTCGTTTTGGGGTCCTTGACACTTGTTCTTGCTTTTTTTTATTATTATTTTTCTTATTTTTTCTTCTTTTCTTTTTTACAAAGAATCATCTACGCGTGTTTGAATTGGTGGGATGAGGGGTGGGTTATTTGTATGTGGATTTTAGGGCGTTTTAAATACCTTGAGGGTAAACGAACGGGGAGAGTATAGTTAGATGTTCTTAAGACACGGACGAGGGGATTCTCGGGATGGTAAGGGGGATGTGTAGTTTTTGAGAGGACTTGGGAATTGAGAGAATGTTGGTTTGGGTTTTAGGAATGAGCTACTAGGGAATACTTGGAAGTGAATATCTAGGATGTGAAAGGAAGTTAGCGTAGTAGGAGTAGGATAAAAAAGAACGTCACTCTGAAAAGTAGAAGCTGAACTTGCGGGACTTCTTCGTAGTACAGGGCAGGGGCAGAAAGGTCGTAATGAGATCCTTGGAAGTGAGATTGTGTGTCTAGGAACTCTGGATTAAATGACTTGTGAGAAAGAATACTTAAAATGAGAGCTCTGGATTGTAGAACGATGTAGCTGACTATTATAGAAAGAGAAATATCTTTGAGAAGGTTCGTGTCTGACTAAGTATTCAACAGTAGTTCAAGATTCGACAGCAAGAAAATCCGTTTAAAGATGGAATTGAGGAAGTTTCTCGGGTTACAATAGCAGCTCGCTCTTGAGTTATTAATAGTCCGGGGAGAAATCGAGGAAGACATTTTTTATTACGCACTCGTACTAGGTGACAGCAAAACCATGTAATAATAGCATGGTAGAAGGTGTGTAGTGCAAACAAAGGGGCTACGAACCCTTTTTAAGACCTTCTGAGCCATCTAGATCATACTCCAGAAGTGTGTTTGTCTTCGTCGGCGATATGTTAGGAAATCTTCCTCTACTGGACTTTTCTGATATTGCATAGACTAGTGAGGAATAGAGACTATAAGCACCAGCTCTGGTAGAGGTCTATTAGAATTATTGGTTCATGTTACGGGTATGATTTAATAGAATTCTTGTCGATAAAATGATAGTCGGAGGACGAAGGGGTGTTGGGGTTGTCGAGGCTCAACTCAAAGCATTACACGATGTAAGTAAAGATGTTATTATATAAAGAGATCTAGGGGAGTGAGCGGACCAGACTTCCGATTCTCTTATTTTGTTTCGCATGATGTAGAGGCTGCGCCCCTTGTGGCTAGCTTTTGTGTTCTATATTAATAGACTAGCGTAAGGAGCAAGTAATAGTAGGTTAACTAGCTAGCTTACGATTGTGTAAGCCTATTTAGATAGTTCAAGTAAATAATGAAAGAGAATTTAAAAAAGGCATCTAAAGAAATTGTATCTGAAAAAACTTTTTCAGTTCCAGAATTCCAACATGCTTAGCTTTAAATATAGTAAGTTACGAGTTAAGCTTCCCTTTTAACGATATTTTATAAACCGTGCGTTTTTAGAAAATTTCTTATTTCCTAGATATTCTTTCCCTCTTTTTACTTAATAATAACGTATATTATTATAACTTTAAAAACAGCTAATAAGAGCTCTATACTCTCTTTCTTACTATATAAACCTTTTAAAGCAAAAACAGACACTTTTATATATATCTGAATTTTTATAATATCTTAGTAGAACTTTATAAAGGTATAAAAAAATTTCTTATAAAAAGAGAGTTTCTATTAATTAAGTTTATTCTTATTAGACTTCCTTAGATATAGTAATGAATAGAAAGGATATATAATAAGATATAGTAGTTCTTTCTAGCTAGGTCTTATCTCTTTAAAAGTACTTTAGTTTTCTATTTTCTAAAATAACAGTAATTAATATAAATACTGCTTTTTTAATTTATTTCGAATAGAAACGCTACTCTTATACTCTTTATTTATTTTATACGCTTCTAGTATATTCTTTTAGTATCTTTGTTATTTATTTAATATAAGTAAAATAGTAGCATTTATGTCTAAAATAGATAGTATTTCTATTTGAAATAAAATAGTAGTATTTGTATAAGTAAACGAGTAGTAGTATATCTAATAGTAATTAGTTACTATTTACTCTTTTTAGGTAAATCCCGGCTTAAAAATAGTAAATAGTAACTAAGTATATATAGAATTAAAGATCTTAGAGAGTATTACTTATAAAGTAGAAAGTAGGTAGTTTTGTTAGTATAACTTATAGTTATAAAAGCGATGTAAAAAGAGTTATATTATCGTTCGTATATACCGAGTAAAGCTAGCTACGATGCCTACTTAAGTAGCTCTTAAGCGAGAAGGTCACGTGTTCCCACGTGTGCTATCCCGAGCAGTTACTTACTCTTGAGTTTATACCGACACTAGTACCTCTCTAAAAAGGTCGAAGTTACTTATAATTATCAAAAAACACATATCTAATCTAACTAATCAGAGCTCTCTATCTCTGTCCTCGACTAATAAGAAGGCTCTATTTCAGTTCTCTATTATCTCTTATTTCGTTCTACTTACTTTATAAGGTTAATATCTAGCTTATTAGTATTAATCAACTTTTATAGAGTATTATAGTAACTCTTTTTAGTTATAGCATCTATAGAATTACTCTTACTATTAATCTATTTAATCTTATTAATCTCTCTTAATTTATATACTTCTTATAGATATATAATATTAATTATTAGTTGCTTCTCTTTAGTTATACCTAATTTAGTTATATATTTATAAATAGACTTTGAATTAGTATATACTATAAGTAGTATCTTAAATCCTAAAATGCTTTTAAAAGTTAATTTTATTAAAACCGTAGTATTAAATCTAAAGCTTATTATATATAATTCTAATACTAAAACACTATAGATAACTCTCTTATACTTAGTAGAAGACTAATATAAGATATTAGTATTATTATCCTTATCTATAAGAGTAATAATATAACTGATTTATAATAATAAGTTCTTATTATTAGTAAATAATCTATTAGTAAAAGTATATAACTTTAAGAAAGTTTTATCTAATTTAATAAATTTAAGCCCTTTTATAGTATTCTTGATTTACTATTAAATTCGCTTATTAAGAAGTAAAATATTATTATTTTAAGGATTAATAGTTTAAGTAGTATATAATAAGTTAAAAGCGGCCTTAGATTAAGATACCGTAGCTAAGTATATACCTCTAACACGTTATATAATATATTAATCTTTAGTATCTACTATATATAATATCCCTTTTATATTAGATATCTTAGTTAGAGCTTTTTATACTAAATCTAAGTATTTTATATAATCTTAAGTAAGAGATATAGAGCTGTCTTAATACTTAGTAATTAGTCCTCTATTAAATTTAATTAGATAGTTAATAGTAAGCTCTTCTCTCTTTTTAAATATAAATCTAGCCTTATTAATAGTAATCTCCTCTTTATTAGTAAAGGCGTTATTAATAAGTATAAGAGTATTATTAGTTTAAAGGCCTACTATACTAAAAAGAGTATCTAACTTTACTTACTTATTATATTAATATAACTTAGTATATAAAAGACAGGAGTCGAATATTAACTATTCTATTATAAGCCTTAGAATGTAGTATTTATAGTATATTATAAACTAATAATTACTAGCTTCTAGAATACTATATAATAGCTTAATTATTTTAAAGAATATATCCTCTTATTAAGAATAACCTTTAAGAGTATAACGGCACGAAATATATACTATAAGAGAAGAGGTATATAGGAGTACGTTTGAGACTAGATAAGGTATATAAATACTAGGTACTAATATAGAAGAAAAGGAAAAACTATTCTTCTTTTATACTAAGTATAAACATTTATATATAAGAGGTTAGAGACTACTAAGTTCTAATAAGAATAATAACTAGGTCCTTTCTAATATAGCTACTAAAATAATAAGAGCTTTAAAGCTAAATATATAAGACTTTAAAGTAAAATATATAATATCTAATTCTTACTCTTTTTAGCTTCTTCTATTTTATAAGTCATAGGAGTATTAGTAGTTATAAAGGTATTAGTAGTTTTATAAATACTAATAATTTAGAATAGCGTACTATTATATCCTCTCTTCTTTAAAAAGACTTATTCTAAGTCTTCGGTTATCGATTAGTATAGTATTAGGTTAACTAGAGCATTATTTATATACTTATTATAAAGAATATAACTTATCTACTATTATAGTATCTAGTAGTTAGAGTAGAGTTAATAGCTAGTTTTATTATTATTTTAAGAGATAATTATTCTTTATTTACTATTATATACTATATAATAATAGATATAAATAGAAGAGAGGCTAATTATTAGCTATTGGGTAGAAAGTAGTATACTACTATAAAGTTATCTTATTCTTACTATTATTATATGTTATAATAGTAATTATTAAGTAATAAATAATAATTATAAAGTAATAGCTATTATTATAAGTAGTATATTAGTAGGCAACTTTTCTCTAATTCTAACTTCTCTTCTTCTTTTCTTTTTATTTAAAATAATATATAGTAAGAATACCTTCTAATTAAGTATATTCTTATATACTAACTTTTATCCTAGAATATATATATTATATATATATATATAAAAGTAAGTCCTTCCCTCCTTTATTAGGCCTGATTTAGAGCTAATCTAATATAGTAAAATACCTCTCTTATATCCTTCTAGTATACTTCTAGCTATCTACTAAGTCTACTATGTTTAGTACCTTTAGGTAAAATCTTAGAATAGAGATTATATATATACTTTTAAGAAGCTAAAGTTAAAGAAGTATAAGTACTATATAGAGTAGAATACTATATATATTCTAGTAAGTTTAATCTCGAATATATACTAAATCTGTTTTAACTTAGATATAGTTATTATAGTTTATAGAGAAGGAGTTTAATAAGCTTAAGCTTAAGAAGGAGAAGAGAGAGATTAAGAAGGCTACTAAGGCCTTAGATAAGGTATTAGTTATTACTAGTATAAAGGTACTAAAGAATAGCTTAGAGATATAGTTCGCTCTTCTAGAGAAGACTTAGACGCTTTATACTAAGGTTACTATAAGTACTTCTTACTTATTAGAGGGGTTTTAGTTACTAATATATAATAGTCTTTATACTATGTTATAAAGAGTAGAACCTCTATCTAAACCTAGGTTTAGGTTCTCTTTAAGACCTATTTAAAGAGTTTATAGGCGTTCTCCTCTAAGCTAGTTATAGAAGGTTATTAAGATAAGAAGCGTACTTATAAGAAGGAGGTAGAGGAAGAGCTAATTTAGGCTTCTTATGCTTAGAAGAGTAGAGAGGAGAATAATAAGTTAGAGAAAGAAGACGCTATAGCTTAGAAAGAGTTAGTAGGCTTTGTTTTAGTAGTAACTTAGTCTTAGTTCTTTACTTTATTAATTTTAGACATTTCTACTAGTTAGTGTTTTATCTTAGGTTTTTATTATAAGTTTTTTATTAAGAGTAACTAGAATTAAAAGGTATTAATAGAGTTTTATAAATTAACTCTTTTACTTAATTCTTATCTAATTCTTATATATTAATCTATTTAGAAAGGAGTTAGAGTAGTCTTAGCTATTCTAGATATTTAATATAAAAGTCTCTTAGATAATATAGTAAACCTTAAAAATTATCTATAAAATACTAAGTAAGATCTAAATTATATCTAACCTATTTTACCTAGTACTATAGCTATTTTTTAAAAAGTCTACTACTAAGTATTTCTTAAACTTCTTATTCTTATATATCTTAAATAATATCTAGTAGAGGTAGTAGAGCCTCTTATCTTAGTAGAGAGGTATTTAGATCTTTTAAAAGTATATTAAAGGTAAAAATATTATAAATTAGTAATTCTTTTAAAAGTTTTAACTTATAAAAGTGTCTTATATAATCTAGTATTTTAAAAGGTCTTATTTATTATTTAATAAGCTTTTAGCTAGAACGATTTATCTTAAGATTCTTAGTAGATAAGTAGACTTTATTTTTAATATCTTAGTTAATAGCTCTTTAGTATTAATTTATACTATCCTTTATCCTTTTCTAAGCCTTACTTATATTATCTTTAGCTATCTCTTAAGTAGAGTATATATATTAAGCTACTTTTACTATCTTATTATAGTTAAGATATTTCTAAGAAATAGACGTCTTAGACGTATTCTAATTCTATAAAGTCCTTAGATTAAGTCTAAACTTAAGCTAATAAGAGGTTATACTAATAGATAAGTATAGAAGTATTATTTATACTCTATCTATTAGAGCGATTAATTCGCTCTAGTTATCTTAGTAGTAGTTTATAAAAAGCCTTAGTCTCTAATTAATATATTAGTTTTTTAATTCCTATTTATTTATCTATTTATTTATAGTAGATAGTACTAAGCTTAAGCTTAATACTAATTATTTAATAAAATTTAGTCTAAAATAATAATATAAATTAAGGTTCTTAATTAGATATAATTAATTTAGAGTAGTAACTAAAATAGTAAATCTATTAAATAAAGAGTTTAACTAAGCTTTTAGTATCTATAATTAAGTAATAGAGTATTAATACTAAATCCTTTCTAAGTTAGTTAATAAATACTAATATAGTGTTAAATCTATATTTATCTTTTAAGAATAATTTAAAATCTATATATAAATATTATATAAAATAGTTAAATATTAGAAGAGAGTAAAGAAAGCCTTACTACTTAGTCTATTAAGGATAAGAGTATCTATAAGCTTAATAATTTACTATATACCTCTTATAGTCTAAACCTAGTCTAATCTAGTAGTAGTATTATACTAATAACTAGTATATCTTTTTTATACTTAGATAAGTACTAGATACTTAGTTATAGACTTCTTAGATTAGCTTTATATATAGTTTAGTATTCCTTTAAATATAAAGTCGATTCTTAAAGAGGAGTAAATTATTAGATAAGATAGAGTCTCTATTTAGAAGTTTATAACGTTTTTTTTTAAAAAGAGTATAAGTTATCTTCTTTTAACTTCTAAATTATATTTAAACTTAACTCTAAAATAATATCTATTATATTTAAAGATATAGACTATTCTTATAAAAAGATCTAAGTAAGTTTAGTATTAATTTAGAAGTTTAACTAATTAGGTCCTAAAAGAGTATATAAGTAGCTATCTAATTTAGCTTAATTATAGGTTTTTAGGTCTTATTTATATTAAGTTAATATATCTACTTTTTAATTACTCTTTCTAGATATAAATTAGATCTAAAAGTTAAAGTCTAATAAAAACTCTATCTATTAGACTTACTTAGCTATAAGTATCTTAGTTATTATAAAGTATTCTAATAATCTATAGTTTAAATATATATTAATATATTTCTAATATAATATAAGTTTAAAGCATTATTTCTTAAAAGCTTTTATAATAGTAGATAGTTCTTTATTATAGATCTCCTAGTTCGATTTATAGCTAACTAGGACGTATAAGTAGAACCTAATAGAGTATTAAAGGCTATTATATTATTATAAGAAAATACCTACTATTACTTCTTCTAAGGAGTCTATTTCTACCTTCGTATTATAATTAGAGTTAAAGTAGTATAAGGTTTATATAGTAAGTAGCCTAGTTCTTAGTACTTTAAAGGCTTTATTATATTTAAGTATTTATAGAAAAGGCTCTAAAATGTGATAGTATACCGTTCTATATAGCCGAGATTATATAGTATATACTATATATATAAGGTTTCAGTAGTTGTTATTTTATATTATCTAATTTAGAAAGGTTACGTATGTTCGTATATCCGTCTAGACTTTCGGACGTACTTCGTAGGGTTCGGGCTTTTGTATTAGCCGACGTATGTCGTTGTTCGGTTTTATACCTCTTTTTATATTATCTAAAACCTCTTATATATAGTAGCCTATTTCTAGAGTTAGAAAAGGCTAGTTATTATTTTCTTCTATATTAGTATCTAGTATCTATATACGTTATTCTACTATATAAACTCCTATATACCTCTACTATAGTTATATATATTTCGTACTATTATATAAAAATAATAACTCTTCTTTACTAGTGACGGCTTTAATAATATCTTCTTTAAGCTTATTACTACTCTTTATTTAGAAGTTGATTTATACTTAATTTAGAATATTACGATAGTATTCTTATATAGCTAGGTAATTAGAGACTACTTAGATAGCTAGTAATACTAGGGTTTAGTATCTATATAAATAGCTAGTAAAAATCGTGTTTTAGTATATATTAAGAGATTAGAATACGCTAAGTGTTCCTAAGAGTCTTAATAACCCTAGATTTAGTAAATAAGTTAACTTATAATAGTTATCTAGAAGGCTTTTAAATCTAATCTTACTCTTCTCTCTTTAAATCGATATCTTTAAAATATTGAACCTAGTTCTACTATAAGGCGTTAAACGCTCTTCTAGAGCTACCTCTCTTTCTAAAAGCTACCTAAATAGTACTTATATACTAAGATCTAGAAGATCTTAATAAAATAATAGTTAAAGAGATTAGTAGAACTTCTTAAATATAGACTAGATACGGTTAGTTATATAAGCTTTAGAAGTAGAGAATTAAGAAATAAGGAATTAGCTAGCTAAGCTAGAAAGATAGATAAGTAAGCTTATATTTTAAAGTTAATAACTTGCTTTATCTTTAAACTCTTCTTAATTCTACTCTCTTTTAAATATTTATTTAAACTAACTTTTGCTTTTATACCTCTTTTAGTTATAAGTAGCTGCTCTTAATACCTTCTAATATTCTCTTATCTAATATAGCTTTAAAGCTACTTTAAATACTCTTTAATAAAAAAGTAAGATAACTAAAAAGATTAAACCTTTAGATAATAGTATTTTACTTATATACTAATAATAGAAGATATTAGTATAAGATAGACTCTATATAAATGCTGACTACTATAGTTTATCTCTAATACGTAAAGCTCTTATTTAGAGTATAATAACTAGACTAGCTAGGAACTACCTAGAGCTTAGATATAAGTTAGAGTCGGTTTAGAATGCTTTCTAAGATTAAGAAGAGATAGTTGCCTTTTTAGATACCTACTTTTTAACTAGTTATAAGATAGAGAATATTTAGAATGCTTTTAGATTCTTATAAATAAATGTTAAAGAAACTTTTATTAAATTTAAAAGTTGCTTCTTAAGTATAGCTATACTTAGAGAAGTATATAAATTAGATAGGTTTTTATATATATAGGAAAAGATTATATCTTAGCTTTAAAACTTAGCTACTATAAAGAAGAGACGCTAGAATTATAACTTTACTAAGATAGTATTTAATCTTTTAGCTATAAATAAGAAGATATACTAAAACGCTAAGTTATATAATATTAGTATATTAGTCTAAAATACTCTCTTTTTATCTAATTTAGCTTTAAACTCTCTATAATATAATAGAGAATCGTCTTCTACTTTAGAAGTGGAATTAGAAGATAAAGAATCGGAATTAGAAGACGATTTTAAATAAGTCTTTAAGTACTCTAAAGGGAACGAGGTAGCTTATAAGCCTAAGTAATATAGTTTATATAATAGTACTAATAAATGTTATACCTAAAACTGTTTCTTTTATTATCTTAAACGTTAGATAATAACTTTAACTTTAATAACTTTAGTATTAAGTTTATTTAACTAGCTAAACTACCTCTTTTATTAACTAACTCTAGGATTAGAGTTCTACTTTCTTTTACTTCTAGCTAGGTTAGAAGTTCTTTTTTTATTTAAATTCTTTAAATTAGATATGAATTAGTATACTCTTAAAGTGAGCTCTTAACTAAGTTATTACTATTACTTATAATATTACCTCTTAATATTTGCTTCTAACTCTACTCTAAATTTACTTTTAACTTTTGAAATTTTTCTCTAATCTACTAGACGGATTAGACTATACCTCTTTTTTATTATCTTAAATATTAGATAGTATTTTTAAATTTAGTAATAACTCTTTTAACTAGCTAAAACTACTCTTTTTGTTATCTTAAACTTTAGATAGCGAAACTCTAATAACTTTAGAAATAACTTTGTCTTTAACTATCTAAAACTCCTCTTTTTATTATCTTAAACATTAGATAGCATTTTTAAATTTAGAATTAAGTTTATTTAACTAGCTAAAACTACTTCTTTTGTTATTCTAAACTTTAGATAGTAATTTTAAATTTAGTATTAAGTCTTTTAGCTAGCTAAAACCCTACTGACTCTAATTAGAGTCTTATAGTCTTTATATTCTTACTTTCTTTTACTTCTAGCTAGGCTAGAAGTTCCTTTTTTTATTTAAACTTTTGAATTAGATATAAATCGAATTAGTATACTCTTAAAAGGATAGTAACCTCTTAGCTAAGTTATTACTATCTACGATATTATTAACTTTTTCGTTCCGACTTTACTCTAAGTCTCTGCTAACCTTAGTTTAAACGAACTTATACTCTTTTTTCTCGAATTCGAATTAGATCTAAATCGGTATACTTTTAAAGTAAGCTCTTAGCTAAGTTATTACTACTAATTATAATCGAACAACTTCTAACTCTACTTTGAATTCGCTTTTGACTTTATTCTAAACTTTTTTAGACCTATACTCTTTTAGTAAATTCGAATCGAATACGAATTAGTATACCCTCGAAGTAAACTCTTAGCTAAGACATTACTATTACCTACAACGTTACCTCTCAATGTTCGCCTCCGACTCTACTCTAAACTTTTTCTAATTTTACTCTAAACTTTTAAACTTTTAAACTTTTTAAACTTTAAACTTTCTCTAACCTACTAGACGGATCAGACTATACTCTTTTACGACGCGAATGCTTGCTTTAATATTAAAGAATTAGAAACGAAGTCTCTGTTTTATAAGTATCTACGAATTAGGTCGGTTATAATTTAGAACTAATATCTTAATATCTCGCTTATAATAAATTTTAACTAAATAAAGCATCTTCAAACCTAGGTTAGCTATAATTTAGACTCTAATCTACCTTTTTACTTATAATAAATATAATAAATATAATAACTTACGCTATTCTAATTTAGCTTTAAATAATAAGATAGATAGACTCGAGGATAAGTCTTTTTTAAAGAAGAGGGATATAATAGCATACTATCTTATATAGCTAAGATTATATAGTATATGCTATATATATAAGGTTTTAGTAGTTATTATTTTATATTATCTAATTTAAGAAGGTTACGTATATTTATACGTCTATCTAGACTTTTAGACGTACTTTATAGAGTTTAGGCTTTTATATTAGCCGACGTATATCGTTGTTCGGTTTCATACCCCTTTTTATATTATCTAAAACCTCTTATATATAGTAGCCTACTTCTAGAGTTAGAAAAGGCTAGTTATTGTTTTCTTCCGTATTAGTGCCTAGTATCTATATACGTTATTCTACTATACGTACTTCTATATACCTCTACTATAGTTGTATATATTTCGTACTATTATATAAAAAGCGTATTATTATAGTTAAAGGTTTAACGATTTTAGTATAACTTTTAATAAATTATTTATAAAATCTTATAAACTCTAAATAAGACTTTATACCTATTATAATAGTAGGTTAGACCTAGTTTTATAGAGGTTCTACCTTTTTAAAATTAACTTTAAGTCCTTTTATAGTTAAGATAAATCCTAAGTATTTAACTCTAGTAATACTAAATTTACTTTTCTTAATATCTACTTAGAGTCTTACTTCTTAGAGCTAACTTAAAACCTTCTTAACTTATTTCTTATATTCTTTAATAGTATCTAAATAAATTAAAATATCATTTAAGTAAGTAATATAGAAGTTATCTAGATAATTAATTAAGACGTTATTTATATAATATTAATAGATAGTAAAGCTATTATAAAGTCTAAAAGAAAAGACCTTATATTTATATATACTATACCTAGTTTTAAACGTAGTTATTTCTTCTAAGATAGAGTCTATCTAGATATAATAGAAAGCTTATCTTATATCTAACTTAGTAAAGATTTTAGCTATTCTTATCTTTAAAAGAAGCTTATTAATTTAAGAGATTAGATAGAGATTATTTTAGATTAAAGCGTTAAGCTTCTTATAATTAATATAGAACTATAGCTTATTACTATTAGCTTTTTTAATAAAGAGTACTAGAGAGGTAAAAGAGCTATTACTATTAATAATAAACCTCTTATCTAAGTTCTTTATAAGATACTCTTTTATAGCTTTAAGCTTTATAGTTAACTATTAATTTAAAGGTAAAAAGGAGTTAAGAAGTAGTTTTTTTAAAGTAATCTTATAATTATATTTATAGTAAGAAGAGAGCTTATTAAAAGCTACTTTTAAGAATACGTTTTTATAAAAAGAATAATATTTTAGAAGTTAGGTCTATATTAGAGCTCTTATATTATCGTTGTCTTAAAGAGAGGCTAACCTTTTATTAATAATCTAATCTAGTTTATAAATACTAGTTATATAAAATTCTAAGTTAGGTTATTTTATATTAAAGTATATAGTATTAGTACTTATTTTACTAATAAAAAAGTATAGAGTCTAGTTTTTTAAAACTATATTAGTAGTTTAAAGAGGTTTTAAACTAGAGTTAGAGGTTGAAATTTTAAGAGAAGTTATTATTATAGATAAGAGTAATAGCTTAGCTATATTTATAAGTCTACTCTTTTTATATCTTTCTTATTACTAAATAGTATACTCTCTCTAATTTACATCTAACTAGTAATTTAAAAAGGGTTTCTAATTCTAACTAGAAAGTAGAAGTAAGCTCTTCTTACTAAAGTAGAGAGTTAGAGAGTAATTAGCTAGCTAAGTAATCTAGCTCTTTAAGAGATTAAGAAGAACTTTAAAGTAGTTTAACTATTTATTACTAATAATTAGGTCTTATTATCTAAGGTCTAGAATAATAAAGAGGTAGTTAAGAATATAACGTTTATTAATATTTAGATATAGTTATATAAACTAAGTTACTTAGCTTTTAGTACTATTATTATATTTATAAATAAATACTATATATAGTAATCTTTAAATCTTTAAACCTATTATCTTAGATAAGTATAAGGCTAGAGACTAATTTAAAAATAAGTATCTATTTACTTCTATATCTACTAAAGCTTATAATTTAATATTATATCTCTATATACTAAGAGTAGTATTTATAAAGAACTATTTTCCTCTTATAAGCTTAGAAAGATTAAGTCTAGTTAAGTTATAATTATATAAGCTTAGGAAGGAATTTTTACCTAAGCCTCTTTATTTTCCTTTTAACTTAGCTTAAAGTTAGAGTACTTTTTAAAAGGTTATTCTTTTTTAAGTTAATTATCTATCTTATTAATAGTAAGAAGATTAGAGTAATTAGGTTTAAAATACCTAAGCTTATTATAATAGTAATACTTTATACTAGTAAGAACTTAGTTTATTAATATAGTCTTTAATTTTTTACTAGTAGAAAATAGTCTAGGAGTTTATAAAATCTTCTAAGATATAAGATTAAGTCTATATAAGAGTAGAAAAGGTTTTAGAGTTAAGCTAAGTAAGGATTAAAAAGTACTTATCTTTTTAAATAATAAGGTTATACTAATTAGTTTAGCTATAATACTAGTTATAAATAACTCTATATTTTAATACTTCTTTTTATCTAAGACTAAAAGATATACTACTATCTTATTAAAATTATAATTCTAATCTCTCTTAGTTAAAGTAAAGCTATCTTAAAGCTATAGTATAATCTTATCTTATATCTAGTAGAATCTTTCTAACTCTAGTATTCTTTTAAATATAGCTATACTTAAGAAGCGTACTCTAAAATCTAAAAAAGTTTCTCTTATATAACTCTTTTTACCTATTTATAGAGCTTAAAATTTATTTTAAGTATTCTTTTTCTTATAACTAGTTAAAAAGTAGGAATTAAGAAGTTTAATTATATCTTATTAATCTTTAAAAGCTATATTACTTATATTTAACTTATATTAAGACTCTAAGTAGTTCTTAGTAAGTTTTATAGTTATCTTTTAAATAAGAGCTTTATAAGTTTTAAGTATATAGTAATAGTTAGCGTTTACTTAGAGTTTATTATATATAGATATCTTCTATTATTTATACGTAAGTAAAATACTATTATTTAAAAGTTTAATTTTCTTTATAATTTTACTTTTAGTAAGTTATTAGGCTTTTAATAAGGTTTTAGCTTATAATTATAGAGTAGATTATTATAAAGAAAGAATATTAAAAGTTAAGTTTTATATTTAAAGATAGTCTAGTATAATAAGAGAGTATAAAAGAGGAGTTTAATTATTTCTTAGTAAGTATCTACTAATTTATTATACTAAATCTACTAATTAGACGATTTAGTTATCTTACTATTAGATTCTTTTATCTTTTTCTTAGTTCTTAGCCTTTATAGCTTAAATTACTCTCTATATCTTATCTATATTAGAGAAGTCTTAGTTATCTCTCTAGCTTCTAAAAGTAACCTCTTTACCTTTATTACTCTAAGACTTTTTATTATTCTTTAGTAAGTAGTATTAAGTCGAGGACCTTTCTATAAGTACTTAACTTTATTTCTTAAAAAGAGGCTCTACGCTTTAAAGTAAAGCTTAGAAGAGACCTAGAGTTACTTCTAAGTCTAATATATTAAATATTAAAAAGAGAGAGTAAAGAGAGCGATTTAGAAGTTTTCTAAATGACTATTTATATTATTAACTATCTAAATTATATATAGTAATCCTTATACTAAGAGAGTTATTAGAATTCTTAAGAATACTTAGTATATTCTAATCTCTTAATATATAAGATACGATTTTTACTAGCTATTTATATAAATACTAAACTCTAATATTACTAGCTATCTAGAAGATCTCTAGAATCCTAGCTATTTAAGAATATATTATTATAGTCTAATTCTAAGCTAAATTAAAATTAAAATAAAAAAAGCAATAATAAGCTTAAAAAAGATATTATAAAGGCTATTACTAGTAAAGAAGAGTTTTTCTTTTTTATATAATAGTATAAAATATATACTATAGAAGAAGAGGTATATAAGAGTACGTTTAAGACTAGATAACGTATATAAATACTAAGTACTAATATAGAAGAAAAGGAAAAACTATTCTTCTTCTATACTAAGTATAAACATTTATATATAAGAGGTTAGAGACTACTAAGTCCTAATAAGAATAATAACTAGGTCCTTTCTAATATAACTACTAAAATAATAAAGGCTTTAAAGCTAAATATATAAGACTTTAAAACGAAATATATAATATCTAATTCTTACTCTCTTTAGCTCCTTCTATCTTATAAGTTATAGAAGTATTAATAGTTATAAAGGTATTAGTAGTTTTATAAATACTAATAATTTAGAATAGCGTACTATTATAAAGAGGACGTATAAAGAATTTTTAATTTAAGTTAGTTAACGATTAAGTATATACTTATATAATATCTTAAATAAATACTTATAAGCTTAGAAGTATTATAATAAGTATAAGAATTATTCTCTAACTAACTCTTTAAATAGTAGGCGCCTAGATAAGTATTAGAGACTTTCTAGTATTATTATAAGCTTAGATAACTAATCTTAACTTTATAAAAGTAAGTACTATACTCTTAAATTTAATATTATCTATAAAGTGTAATTTAAATATTCTAGTATTAAGAGATAACTTCTTCTAGGTAATAATCTTAAAAACACTTTAATTAGTTAATCTATTAATCTCCTTTTATTATAATTTAATATATATTATACTATTATTAGTTATAAAGACTTTAATATTATAAGGTTTACTTAAATTAATAAGAAAAGTTTTAATATTTTTAAGAGTAATATAGTTAATATTATTAATAAAAGTGTTTAACTATTAGAATAATACTTTAATATTACTTAGAGGCCTTAGATACTTTTAAAGCTATCTATATCCGCGCTTCTAGAGTAGTTCTAGTAAGAGTTCTAGAATATTAGTGTTTTAATAGATCTATAACTAACGAAGTCGATATTAGAGAGAAGGTAAATATTATTCTACTACCTACCTACCTTATTACTTAAAAGTTCCTCCTTTTTTATAGAGTTATAGTATTATTTTAGATAATACTATATTAGAAACTTCCTTAGTTACTAGTACTATTCTAGAAGTTTTAGAAGTTTTAATAAAGTATAGCTTTATAACTATAGATTAAAATTTTATAAGACTACTTAGTAGTACTACTATATAGTTCTTATTCTTAATTCTTTAAAAGATAAAAGGTCTTATCTAAGACTTTATATACTCTCTTTATACTAAAACGTCTAAATTTAAGAGTAAGTTCTTAACTTAGTTAATTAGTCTATTTTATATATTAAGAGCCTCTTTAACTTAATAGGATATAATCTACTTTTATACCTCTTAAGTAGCCTTTTTATAAGTCTTAGACCTTATAGAAATCGGTTATAAAGGTACGTTAGTTACGGTTATTTAAGTATATACCTTATATACTAATAGAGTAGAAACTAGTCTATTTAGGCCTACTATATTATTAATTACTTTAAAGACTATTTAAAGTACTAAACTTTATAAGAGATAGAGCTCTTATTTATATATAATATCGTATACCTATCGAATTAGTCTATAGTAACGTTCTACTATACTAATTAAATTATATACTTTAACTAGTATAGTTTTTACTATAGTATCTATTCTAGTAGCGGAGTATATAAAGTCTTTCCTAATAAAGTTTATCCTAGTATCTATAATAATATAATTAGAAGGTTTAAGATATATATTAATCTAATATCTTTAAAAGACCTTCTATATAGTCGTTGCTTTTATATCTAGTAAAAAGTTACTTACTTAATACCTTATTACTTTATCTATATAATATAAGACTACTTACTTATTAAGAAAGAAAGTATTAATTAAAATACTAGAATTAAATTTAAGATTATTATAAAAAGTAAACTTAAATTAGCTAAGTAAACTTCTATATTTTTAATAGTATTTATAAAATTTAGTAAGATATTAAAGAATACCTTAGTTAATATAATACTTAGCTCTTTCTAATACACGTTATAATCTTAGTATTAATAGGTAGTTAAATTACTTATAAAGTTATTAAATATTAATATTTATAAGAAATATTAAGTACTCTTATATAAAGTTATATATAGCTTTATTCTAAAGTAGAAAAGAATATCTAAATCGTTATATAATAAAGAACCTCTTAATTTCTACCTCTTTCTTGTTTTCTTAGATAAGTATATTTTAAAGATTATTTAAGATAATATTTAAGTTATTTATATTATTAATATAAAGGATAAAAGGAGTATTAGATTATACTATATAAAACTCTACTTTTCTAATTAGTATATTAATTATTATTAATCCTAAAAATAGAATATATCTCTTACTAAACTAGATATTAAATTAACTCTTTATACCTATATTAATTAAGATACTCTTAATAAGTCTAATATATATAAGATATTAGTTATATCTTATACTTAACTTTTAAGCTACTCTAGTATTAATTATTATACTAAAGAAGTTCTCTTTTATATATCTTTTAGCTATTATTATAAATACCTTCTCTATAAATTCGTATATAATATTAGAAGTATTATTTAAGTTATTTAGGTTTTATAAGATATATCTATTAATAGTATGTTTTTATACTAAACTTATTAAATTTATAGTAAGTTATTTAGCATTTAAATCGTTAATAAATCCTATAGAAGTAATATTATAATAAATAACTTCGTTATCTAAGCTAGTATCTAATAAGTAACTATCTTCTTTTAATAGAGTAATAGCTTAAAGTATCTCTAATATCTCCTTCTTCTAAGTACTTTAAGTATATACTATATTTATATTATATACCTTTCTAGTATACCTATCTTACTTCTTTTTAAAGTATTTAGAATTCTTATTAGTCTATTTAGTAAAGTAATAGTCTTACTCTTCTTAACTATAATCCTAAGATAAATAGTTATCTTTTCTATATATATAATATATCTTCTTCTTCTTATATTAATCTATACTACTAAATTTATTTATACTACTATATTATCTACTCTTATAGAAGTGCTTTTTAGTTATTATAGTTTCGTTTATAACTATCTCTAAGTAGACTTTTATATAAGATTAGATTAAACTTTATAAGAGAGTAATAGTATTAGAAATCGAAGAGTCTTAAAGTAAGGTTAATATTATAATAGTATAATCTAGGATTTTTTTATATACTAAAATTAGCTTATTCGAAAACTAACTATTAGTATAAAAGTTAGTAGAGAGGGAAAATCTTAGTAAATTAATATTATTCTACTTAGATAATTAGTCTCTTTTATAAAGTTTATCTTTAAAGTATTATTATATAAATATAAATAAAACTTTAAAAGATTAATTATTATATTTATTAAAAAGTATAGTATAAAAGTAATTTAAAGCGTTACCTTTTAGTATAGTAGAGAAGGTAAGAGAGTAAATCGCTAGTAATACCTTACTTCTCTTATATATAACTTTAAATATTATAACTTTAATTATAAAGTTATCTTCTTTTCTACTATACTTTTAATTATTCTTATATACTTTTATAAAGGTGCCTAATATATAAGAGTAGTCTTAACTCTTTAAACTTTAAGAAGTTAATTCTAGTTTAAAATATACTATATTTATTTATACTAGTAGTCTTCTACTAGGATTATCTTATTACTAATTATATTCTAGATACTTAGAGACATTATTAAAATCGTCGCTACTAGTATCTTTACTAAATTAATAGGATATAAAGAAGAAGGTCTAGTTATCTTTTAATAGACCTAAAGATTAGATTAGAGGTTATACTAGATTACTTAGGTCTTTTCTTTTATTTAGTAGGATTAAAGTCGTCGAAGGTATTAGTTATTATATTAGTTATTATTATTATTATTATATAGTAGATACTTATAAAGCTTCGTCTCTAGCCTTTATCTTAGATTAGGTGTTTTAAGTAATATTTTTAGCTAGAGGTTACTATTATTATAGTTATTATTACTATAGCTTTTATTATCTTTTATCGTATTCTACTATATATTTATAACGAGATCTAAAGACTTTACTACTAGCTCCTTCTAATACTATAGCTTTTAATTCTTTGTCTAACTACTTAGTTTAGTTAACCTCGGTAGTAGTATTATATAGTACCTAAGATATAAGCATTTTATATCTATCTATCTTAACCTATATACCTCTTTTATAAAGTATCTAGTATAACTTAGTATTTATAGATTAGTAGATCTTAGTAAATTTATCTTAATCCTATTCTTCGAAGTCTATTTAAAATTCGTTCTAAAAAAGAAGGTCTTCGTTCTCTCTTTTAACGTACTTCTCTTCTTATTCGACGGTAAAAAGTGTCTCTTCTATCTATATTAACTTTAGCTTTAGTACTAGCTTTAGAGCCTGTTTTAGTACCGAAGTCAGTGTTAAAGTTAAAGCTTCTAAAATCGTTAGAATTAATATTAGTAAGTCTATTATATTATATATATTATTATTACTTAAATTAATAGATATTATTAAAAGTCTATTTATACTTTACTCGATAGATAAAAGAGATATCAGGTTTTAGGTAAATAGGTGTCTTAGAGAGTATAAATTATCTTAAAGAATAATAAGAGGTCGGTATTAGTAATCGGTGCTTCTTATATTAAGAAGCGTTTACTATTTATTAAAAATTTAAATAGTAGAAGGAACCACGATCTATAAAGAGGAGTCTGCTAGTAATATTAAGTTTACTTTTATATAAGTATACTTATAGTAGAAATATATAAAGTAACTAAGTATCTAATCTATATGTCTACTAATTAGTATTAGTATAACTTATAGTTATAAAAGCGATATAAAAAGAGTTATATTATTATTTATATATACTAAGTAAAGCTAGCTATAATGCCTACTTAAGTAGCTCTTAAGCGAGAAGGTCACGTGTTCCCACGTGTGCTATCCCGAGCAGTTACTTACTCTTAAGTTTATACTAACAAGTTTTATTTAATTTATTAATTTTTTAGTATTTAGTATATATAAATATAGAAATTATTAAAATACTTCTACTAATAGAAGTGCTATCTTATACTAATATAAAGACTATCTTTCTATTCCTAATAGAACTATTACCTATTTTAGATAAAACTACTAGTATTCTAAATTCATTATTTTAGTAGTAAAATTACTACTAAATAAATAAATAGTCTAAGAGTAGCATTTTGTGATAGCACGCTATTCTGAATTGTCGGTATTCGTGAAACTGCTAATACCTCTATAACTACTAATACTTCTATAACTTATAAGATAGAAGAGGCTAAAAGGAGTAAAGATCAGATATTACGTATTTCGCTTTAAAGTCTTATATATTTAGCTTTAAAGCCTTTATTATTTTAGTAGCTATATTAGAAAAGACTTAGATATTATTCTTATTAGGACTTAGTAGTCTTTAACCTCTTATATATAGATGTTTATACTTAGTATAGAAGAAGAATAGTTTTTCCTTTTCTTTTATATTAGAGCCTAGTATCTACTTATATTATTTAGTCTTAAATATACTCTTATATACCTCTTCTTCTATAGTATATATTTTATATTATTATATAAAAAGGAAAAACTCCTCTTTATTAGTAATAGCTTTTATAATATCTCTTTTAAGCTTATTATTACTCTTTTTATTTTAATTTTAATTTAGCTTAGAATTAGACTATAATAATATATCTTTAAATAGCTAGGATTCTAGAGATCTCCTAGATAGCTAGTAATACTAGGGTTTAGTATTTATATAAATAGCTAGTAAAAAATCGTATTTTATATATTAAGAGATTAGAATATACTAAGTATTCTTAAGAATCCTAATAACTCTCTTAGTATAGGGATTACTATATATAATTTAGATAGTTAATAATATAAATAGTTATTTAGAAAACTCTTAAATCGTCTCTTTTTTACCTCTCTCTTTTTTTAATATTTAATATATTAGACTTAAGAGTAACTCTAGGTCTCTTCTAAGCTTTGCTTTAAAGTATAGAGCCTCTTTTTAAGGAATAAAGTTAAGTACTTATAAAAAGGTCTTTAACTTAATACTACTTACTAAAGAATAAAAAGTCTTAGAGTAATAAAAGTAAAGAGGTTACTTCTAAAAGCTAGAGAGATAACTAAGACTTCTCTAATATAGATAAGATATAGGGAGTAATTTAAGCTATAGAAGCTAAAGACTAAGAAAAAGATAAAAGAATTTAGTAATAAGATAACTAAATTACTTAATTAGTAGATTTAGTATAATAAATTAGTAGATACTTATTAGGAAATAATTAGACTTTTTCTTTATACTTTCCTATTATACTAGACTATTTTTTAATATTCTTCTTTTATAATAATCTACTTTATAATTATAAGCTAAAACCTTACTAAAAACCTAATAACCTACTAAAAGTAAAATTATAAAGAAAATTAAACCTTTAGATAATAATACTTTATCTATTTATAAGTAATAAAAGATATCTATATATAATAGACTTTAAGTAAATACTAACTATTACTATATATCTAAAACTTATAAAGCTCTTATTTAGAGGATAATTATAAAACTTACTAAGAACTACTTAGAGCCCTAATATAAGTTAGATATAAGTAATATAACTTTTAAAGATTAATAAGATATAATTAAACTTCTTAATTCTTACTTCTTAACTAGTTATAAGAAGAAGAATACTTAGAATAAATTTTAAGCCTTATAAATAGATAAAAAGAGTTATATAGAAGAAACCTTTTTAGATTTTAGAGTATACTTCTTAAGTATAACTATACTTAAGAGAATACTAGAGTTAGAAAGATTCTACTAGATATAGGACAAGATTATACTATAGCTTTAAGGTAGCTCTACTATAGCTAAGAGAGATTAGAATTATAATTTTAATAAGATAGTAGTATATCTTTTAGCTTTAGATAAAGAGAAGTGCTAAAATATAGAGTTATTTATAACTAGTACTATAGCTAAACTAATTAGTATAATCTTATTATTTAAAAAGATAAGTACTTTTTAATCCTTACTTAGCTTAACTTTAAAACCCTCTTTACCTTTATATAGACTTAATCTTATATCTTAGAAGATTTTATAAACTTCTAGACTATTTTCTACTAGTAAAAAATTAAAGACTATATTAATAAACTAAGTTCTTACTAGTATAAAGTATTACTATTATAGTAAGTCTAGGTATTTTAAACCTAATTATTCTAATCTTCTTAGTATTAATAAAATAAATAATTAACTTAAAGAAGAATAACCTTCTAAAGAGTACTCTAACTTTAAGCTAAGTTAAGAGGAAAATAAAGAGGCTTAGGTAAAAATTCCTTCTTAGACTTATATAATTATAACTTAACTAGACTTAATCTTTCTAAGCTTATAAGAGGAAAACAGTTCTTTATAAATACTACTTTTAGTATATAGAGATATAGTATTAAATTATAAGCTTTAGTAGATATAGAAGTAAATAGATACCTCTTTCTAAATTAGCCTCTAGCCTTATACTTATCTAAGATAATAGGTTTAAAGATTTAAAGATTACTATATATAATATCTATTTATAGATATAATAATAATATTAAAAGCTAAGTAATATAATTTATATAACTATATCTAAATATTAATAAATGTTATATTCTTAACTACCTTTTTATTATCCTAGACCTTAGATAATAAGACCTAATTATTAGTAATAAATAGTTAAACTACTTTAAAGTCTTTCTTAACTCTTTAAAGAGCTAGATTACTTAGCTAGCTAATTAC
The DNA here is from genome assembly GCA_001414345.1 of Hymenoscyphus infarciens. Lineage (NCBI taxonomy): Eukaryota > Fungi > Ascomycota > Leotiomycetes > Helotiales > Helotiaceae > Hymenoscyphus > Hymenoscyphus infarciens. The sequence continues at coordinate 78,943 of LLCB01000154.1, read as the reverse complement.
CTCTTAACTCTCTACTTTAGTAAGAAGATCTTACTTCTACTTTCTAGCTAGAACTAGAAACCCTTTTTAAATTACTAGTTAGATGTAAATTAGAAGAAGTATACTATCTAGTAATAAGAAAGATATAAAAAAGGTAGACTTATAAATATAGCTAAGCTATTACTTCTACTTATAATAATAACTTCTTTTAAAATTTTAACTTCTAACTCTAGTTTAAAGCTTCTTTAAACTACTAATATAGTTTTAAAAAACTAGACTCTATACTCTTTTATTAGTAAAATAAGTACTAATACTATATACTTTAATATAAAATAACTTAACTTAGAATTTTATATAACTAGTATCTATAAGCTAGATTAGATTATTAATAAAAAGTTAGCCTCTCTTTAAGATAATAATAATATAAGAGCTCTAATATAAGCTTAACTCTTAAAATATTATTCTTCTTATAAAGACGTATTCTTAAAAGTAGCTTCTAATAAGCTCTCTTCTTACTATAAATATAATTATAAGATTACTTTAAATAAACTACTTTCTAACTCCTTTTTATCTTTATATTAATAGTTAACTATAGAGCTTAAAGCTATAAAGGAGTATCTTATAAAGAACTTAGATAAAAGGTTTATTATTAATAGTAATAGCTCTTTTATCTCTTTAGTACTCTTTATTAAAAAAGCTAATAGTAATAAGCTATAGTTCTATATTAATTATAAGAAGCTTAATACTCTAATCTAAAATAATCTTTACTTAATCCCTTAAATTAATAAGCTTCTTTTAAAAATAAGAATAGCTAAAATCTTTACTAAATTAGATATAAGATAAGCTTTCTATTATATCTAGATAAACTCTACCTTAGAAGAGATAACTACGTTTAGAATAAAGTATAATATATATAAATATAAGGTCTTTCTTTTTAAACTTTATAATAGCTCTACTATCTATTAACATTATATAAACAACGTCTTAATTAATTATCTAAATAACTTCTATATTACTTACTTAAATAATATTTTAATTTATTTAAATACTATTAAAGAATATAAAGAATAAGTTAAGAAGGTTCTAAGTTAGCTCTAAGAAGTAGAACTCTAAGTAGATATTAAGAAAAGCGAATTTAGTATTATTAGAGTTAAATACTTAGGATTTATCTTAACTATAAAGAGACTTAAAGTTAATCTTAAAAAAGTAGAACCTCTATAGAACTAGGTTTAACCTACTACTATAATAAGTATAAAGTCTTATCTAAGGTTTATAAGATTTTATAAATAATTTATTAAAAGTTATACTAAAATTGCTAAACCTCTAACTACGATAATACACTCTTTAGAGCCTTTTCTATAAACACTTAAATATAATAAAGCCTTTAAAGTACTAAGAACTAGGCTACTTACTATATAAACCTTATACTACTTTAACCTCGATTATAATATAAAGATAGAAATAGACTCCTTAGAAGGAGTAATAGTAGGTGTTTTCTTATAATAATATAATAGTCTTTAATACTCTATTAGGTTCTACTTATATATCTTAGTTAGCTATAAATTAAACTAAGAGATCTATAATAAAGAACTATCTACTATTATAGAAGCTTTTAAGAAATAGTATCTTAAACTTATATTATATTAGAAACGTATTAATATATATTTAGACTATAGATTATTAGAATACTTTATAATAACTAAGCTACTTATAGCTAAGTAAGTCTAATAAATAGAGTTTTTATTAGACTTTAACTTTTAGATCTAATTTACGTCTAAAAAGAGTAATTAAAAAGTAGATATATTAACCTAATATAAATAAGACTTAAAAACCTATAATTAAGCTAAATTAGATAGCTACTTATATACCCTTTTAAGACCTAATTAGTTAGACCTCTAAATTAATACTAAACTTACTTAGATCTTTTTATAAGAATAGTCTATATCTCTTAATATAATAGATATTATTCTAGAGTTAAGTTTAAATATAATTTAAAAGTTAAAAGAAGATAACCTACACTCCTTTTAAAAAGAACGTTATAAACTTCTAAATAAATACTCTATTTTACTAAATAATTTACTCCTTTTTAAGAATTGACTTTATATTTAAAAGAATACTAAACTATATATAAAGCTAATCTAAGAAGTTTATAACTAAGTATCTAGTACTTATCTAAGTATAAAAAAGATATACTAGTTATTAGTATAATACTACTACTAGGTTAGACTAGGTTTAAACTATAAGAGGTATATAGTAAATTATTAAGCTTATAAATACTCTTATTCTTAATAGACTAAGTAGTAAGGCTTTCTTTACTCTCTTCTAGTACTTAACTATCTTATATAATATTTATATATAGATTTTAAATCATTTCTAAAAGATAAACATAGATTTAATACTATACTAGTATTTATTAACTAACTTAGAAAGGATTTAGTATTAATACTTTACTACTTAACTATAGATGCTAAAAGCCTAGCTAAACTCTTTATTTAATAGATTTACTATTTTAATTACTACTCTAAATTAATTATATCTAATTAAAGACTTTAATTTATATTATTATTTTAGACTAAATTTTATTAAATAATTAGTATTAAGCTTAAGCTTAGTACTACCTACTATAAATAAATAGATAGATAGATAGAGATAATAAACTAATATATTAATTAGAGACTAAGGCCTTTTATAAACTACTACTAAGATAACTAGAGCGAATTAATCCCTTTAATAGATAGAGTATAAATAATACTTTTATACTTATCTATTAGTATAACCTCTTATTAGCTTAAGTTTAGACTTAATCTAAGGACTTTATAGAACTAGAATATACTAAAGACGTCTATTTCTTAAGAACGTCTTAACTATAATAAAGTAGTAAAAGTAGCTTAATATATATACTCTACTTAGAGAATAGTAAAAGATAATATAAGTAAGGCTTAGAAAAGAATAAAGAATAGTATAAATTAATACTAAAAAGCTATTAACTAAAACGTTAAAGATAAAGTCTACTTATTTATTAAGAATCTTAAGATAAAGCGTCTTAGCTAAAAGCTTACTAAATAGTAGATAGAACCTTTTAAAATACTAGATTATATAAAATACTTCTATAGACTAAAACTTCTAAAAGAATTATTAATTTATAATGTTTTTATTTTTAATATACTTTTAAAGGATTTAAATACTCTCTTATTAGGATAAGAGGCTTTAGAGCCTCTACTAGATATTATTTAAGATATATAAGAATAAGAGGTTTAAGAAATACTTAGTAGTAGACTTTTTAAAAAATAGCTATAATACTAGATAAAATAGGTTAGATATAATTTAGATCCTACTTAGTATTTTATAAATAATTTTTAAGGTTTACTATATTATTTAAGAGACTTTTATACTAAATATCTAGAATAGCTAGAACTACTCTAACTCCTTTTTAAATAGATTAATATATAGGAATTAAATAAGAATTAAGTAAAAGAGTTAATTTATAAAACTCTATTAATACTTTTTAATTCTAGTTACTTTTAATAAGGAACTTATAATAAAAACCTAAGATAAAACACTAACTAGTAGGAATGTTTAAAATTAATAAAGTAAAGAACTAAGACTAAGTTATAACTAAAATAGAGCCTACTAACTCTCTCTAAGCTAAAGCCTCTCCTTCCTCTAACTTATTATCCTCCTCTCTACTCTCCTAAGTATAAGAAGCTTAAACCGGCTCTTCCTCTACCTCCTTCTTATAAGTATACTTCTTACCTTAGCAACCTTCTATAACCGGCTTAGGAGAGGATATCTATAAACTCTTTAGATAGGCTTTAAAAAGGATCTAAACCTAAGTTTAGATAGAGGTTCTACCCTCTATAGTATAGTATAAGAACTGTTAAATATTAATAACTGAAACTCTTCTAATAAATAAGAGGTACTTATAGTAACCTTAGTACGAAGCGCTTAAGTCTTCTCTAAGAGAGCGAACTATACCTCTAAACTATTCTTTAGTACCTTTATACTAGTAATAACTAATACCTTATCTAAGGCCTTAGTAGCCTTCTTAATAGCCCTCTTCTCCTTCTTAAGCTTAAGCTTATTAAACTCCTTCTCTATAAACTATAGTAACTACCTAAGTTAGAACGGTTTTAGTATATATTTAAGATTAAACTTACTAAGATATACATAGTATTCTACTCTATATAGTACTTATACTTCTTCGACTTTAGCTTCTTAAAAGCGTATATATAATCTTCGTTCTAAGATTTTACCTAAAGGTACTAAATATAGTAGACTTAGTAGATAGCTAGAAGCGTACTAGGAGGATATAGGAGAGGTATTTTACTATATTAGATTAGTCTTAAACTAGGCCTAATAAAGGAGGGAAGGACTTACTTTTATATATATATATATATAATATATATATTCTAGGATAAAAGTTAGTATATAAGAATATACTTAATTAGAAGGTATTCTTACTATATATTATTTTAGATAAAAAGAAAAGAAGAAGAGAAGTTAGAATCAAGGAAAAGTCGCCTACTAATATACTACTTATAATAATAGCTATTACTTTATAATTATTATTTATTACTTAATAATTACTATTATAATATATAATAATAGTAAGAATATAATAACTCTATAGTAGTGTACTGCTTTCTACCTAATAGCTAATAATTAGCCTCTCTTCTGTTTATATCTATTATTATATAGTATATAATAGTAAATAAAGAACGATTATCTTATAAATTAATAATACTACTAGCTACTAACCCTACCTCAACTACTAGAGACTATAATAGTAGATAAGTTATATTCTTTATAACAATTATATAAATAATACTCTAGTTAACCTAATACTATACTAATTAATAACTAAAGACTTAAGACGAGTCTTTTTAAAGAAGAGAGAATATAATAGCACGCTATTCTAAATTATTAGTATTTATAAAACTACTAATACCTCTATAACTACTAATACTCCTATAACTTATAAGATAGAAGGGGCTAAAGAGAGTAAGGATCGGATATTACGTATTTTGCTTTAAGGTCTTATATATTTAGCTTTAAAGCCCTTATTATTTTAGTAGCTATATTAGAAAGGACTCGGATATTATTCTTATTAGAACTTAGTAGTCTCTAACCTCTTATATATAGATGTTTATACTCTATACGAAAGAAGAATAGTTTTTCCTTTTCTTCTATATTAGAGCCTAGTATCTACTCACGTTATTTAGTCTCGAACACACTCCTATATGCCTCTTCTCCTATAGTATATATTTCGTGCTATTACACATTTCTATTAGAAGTAAATTAATTAGGTAGTATTTCTGTCTTTAATAATTAAAAAGGTAGTATTTATGTTAATTACCGCTAAAATAAATAAGGAAATAAGAAATTTTCTAAAAACGCATAGTTTATAAAATATCGTCAAAAGGGAAGCTTAACACGTAACTCACTATAACCGAGCTTTACTACTAAGAGACTTGCCATAGTGAAACTAAGTTCGGCTCTTATTTCTTCCTATTCCTGACTGTCTCTAGAAAAAACAAAATCTCAATTCTACTAAGAACACCTTCTTCTTAGCTTTAGCGGCCCATTTTCCATATAGAACTAGAGGTCTAGACACTCTAATCGTTCTAGAAACCTATCATAATCAACAACTTTTTACATATACCCGGGCTTAACAGTATCTACTATAAATTTCTAACTTAATATCTATCATAAGTAGGGAATGGTTAAATCTTCTGCTGATTTTTATAGGGGCTAGTAGGTAGTATTCGACAGTAAACAAGGAGCCGACAACAATAAATTTGGTTCTATAAAGGTGTTTTGAGGGAGCCTTTTCCGGCTCTCGTGGTGGACTTTTATACGTTGTTGAGTTTTAGGAGCGAGAACCAAACCGAGTAGGTACTTGGCGTTAGTTGAAGCTGTGTCTCAGGATGTAACCTTGACGTAAGTTTGGTGATAGTAATTGGTGCGATTATAGCTGGTCACTTATATTTTTCGGAAACGTGACTGAGGGTACTAAGATACCTGAGATATACTTAGGTGATTGTCTTTTACTTTTCACTGTAGAAGTATCTTTGGAAGAAATTTGAATTAGTCAGAAGTTACAAATATCTTCAATCTAGTGGTTTTAAACTGCATTCAAACCAGCTATCACATCGACCGTCAAAATAATATATCAAAAACCCTACAAAAGAATTAGCGGGGCTTCTACGGCCTCTAGGAGCATTCCAAACACGCAGAATCTTTTTACCTCTTTTACATCCTCCATACAAACAATATCAATACTTGATGCTAGCTTATATGAGAAATGAGATTTGGACCCTGAAAGACCCTAAGACTTTTGCGTTCACAAAAGATGTGACAATGGCTCGCCTGATCTAAAAAAAAATAGTTCTATATTCATTTACCCTTATTTTTTGAGGAGATTAGTCTCTTGCTTTGGGGTTTTATTAGACATTCGACAATAAATAGAATTTCGACAGTAAGAAAATTGCTTTGACATTAATCCTTCCACCACGTCTTTCACTAAAGAACCGCCAAGACTCCAACTTCATATTCAGCTCCCTTAGTCTTCTTTTTACAAGTGCTTATTTAGTCTCTTATGTCTTTTAAGGTTGTTATAGAAGTTTATTAATAATTCAGCATTGTCTAACTTCCTTTCACAGCGCACGTTACAAGTAGAGGTACTTATCCTCTCTTCTACTACTAAGCACAGTGCTACTAAAAAAACTCTATCTCTCGTCTTTTAGCACTTGTTTCCTACTACATATTATTCGCTAACTAGCTAGCTACGTGATTAAGATGTTTATATCTATTTAACTGTATGTCTAGATATAATAAGATATATCAAACCTCTTACTATAAGTGATTCTTAAACTCTAGTATATTAGGCCTTAGTAAGATATATACAGTCTTAAGCCAACTGTTAGATCTAGCTAGTATTAATTGAAAATCGAACCTTTGTTTATAGAGTAATACTATTCAGATAAGTAGAGTTTATATAGGACCCTCCTATATCTACTCCTCAACCTTCTTAATTAACCTCTCGAGACTATAAATCCTCGACGAAAGTCTCGCGGTCTATGATAGCCCTAGCTGATGCAGAACATCAGATAAGATAGTACGTAGAAAGAAATGCGCCTTTCATTTCTCTTAACTAATTTGGCTACACCAAACCACTTCTCACACACATTTACTTCTTACGGGGTTCATTCGTATGATCTGGACATAGTGCCCAGCCTTACGATCTAGATTTTTATCTAGAAGATGCCTTAGTGGCATAAGCAAGAATGCGAGGAGTTTGGCCCAAACCAAAACCAGATGGGAACATTAAGCTTCAGGATGATATTTTGAAAAATGTAGCAGCCGCTTTTTAGCTTTGAGGTTGATTCAAACATATTAAAGGAGAGAAGACTTTCCACCTAGCCACCCAAAAAAGAAAACCTAGAACATCAGGGAATAGACGAGTGAAATGGGGAAAATACCCATCCCACTCAACGAGCCAACTTCAAAAAGGGGGTCTGGAAATTAGAAACTGACAACAAAGATTTCTCTCCACCCTTTACAAGCAAGCGAAGAGAACTGAGTCTTGTTTGTAAATCCATTTCCGCGTAAGGAGCCTTAGATATTTGGCAGCAGAGAAGGAAGCGGCTGTAACTTACGTCACTCTCTTCCATGTCTTTTACAGGCTTTTCTCCCAACCCTCCCCGTTGGGTAGGAATGGGGGGTGGAGGGGGGCGAACTAGAGTTCCAAGTTTAACCGAAACTGAGAACTACAGATCTCGAGGTGATGATTGGGATAGGAACTCTAGAACGCTAGATACATATATGTTGAAAAGGGCTGTTTGGGGAAACAAAATTTGAAGACAAAGGGTTGAGGATGAGTTGAGAAGAACCCCAAAAAGCTGTAACTGTATTAGCTTTTCAAAGAAGCTTATAAAATGGTAATACATCCTGGGTTTGAAGGGTAGAGATAACAAATTCGCTGTCCTAAGTTAAAGGCACAACTCCTTCTTTTGCTTTTCAATAGTTATAGTACCTCAAGACCATAAGCCAGATATGATACTAAAAGAGATCACAATTTCGTTTCGCATACACTTGCCAAACTAACATGATTCTCCATAAAGGTTAGGGTATTAAAAACAAACTGTCTAACCTACGCGAAGACTTACGCAATCAAATTTCACCATTCCTCATTATCTACTTTACTAAATTCAATCAACTTAATTGTTGTACAATTTTTAGAATAATACTATTAAATAGAGTAATAGTAGAATAGACGTTTACATTCCTCGAATCTTTCCCTCGGAGATCCCCAATTCATACCCTAAAAAGAACATAGCCAACCTTAAAGGTATCCTCCTAGCTCCACTCTTCTTTCGAAGGATAATTTATATCTTCGTCCTGCTAGAGGCTCTTACATAAGAAGCTCGAGAGTACCGAGATCTATCATTATAGTATACAAGCATATACATTAGCAACCCACTAGAGTCAGTACTTAGAGGCTACCTATACTACAAGCACTAGAAGAAGAACCTCTAAGGAACGTCTCGTAATCGGCTAAGCACCGATATAACCACTTTCATAGAAGCTCAAGCACTTCTTTTCGTCTTCTTTAAGAATATCTATCATTCAACAGCAGAGAAGGTATTTACAGCAAGAAATCCCGTTTAAGAGGAAAAAAAAGAGTAATCAAAACTTTTACTATTTAAAGAATTATAAAGAATAATAACTACTAAGAATACTATCTAATTAATAAGAAAGTGACTATTTTACTACTTAAATTACTTACCTATTAACTTTATACTAAATAAGCGCGTTCTAGTTATAAAAGAGAGGTATTTTAGTTAGAAACTTACTACTTCTTTATTTAATTACTCGCTTTCTTACTTCATCTTTTTAGTGACTTCTAAGTTAGTTATAGTATTTCCTACTTTCTCGTATATAGCTTTTGTATTTACTTTTATTCTTATAACTACCTATTTATTTTTACTTCTTAATATATATTATCTAAATCCTCTTAAGTATAATTACTAATAGTCTCTTCTTAGTACTTAAATTATTATATATCTATCTTCTTAAGATATATATAAGTATATTAGTAGTAGTAAGAATGATACTATAAAAGAGATAACTAAAAGAAGAATAATTAAAAGAATAAGTAGAAAATTAAAAGCACTATATTAAAGGCTATTATCTTAATTTACTAGAAGCTAAAGAATATACTATAGTAAAAAATAGTAAATAATAACCCACTATAACTAAAATGTCTCTCTCCTATAACTAGAATACTCTTATTCTTAGAAGGTACTTGTTTAGGTAATAGAATAATTACTTATTAATTAATTAAGTAGTATTCTAGGTAATTACAATTATTTAGGTAGCAGAAGTGTTGAGTGCTGGAAAAATAACTAAGAATTTTGTTCCAGGTATTATTGCGGTAATATACAAAATGCTTCATTATGCTTTTGAAGTTTATGACTGCCGATTTTGATTTATTTCATTCAAACGCAATTCCATTATGCCACTATTGTACTTAGTTAGAATGTCTCGGGGTCCAGAACCAAATCTCCAATAGGAATATTTATGGCGACGATTTTAAGAAGCCTCAAGTTAGCTACCACAGACCTTCTCCACCAAAAGTAAAGATTATCTTTAGCTGGAGGAATCACATAGTAATAGCCTTCTACAAGGTGACTAGGCCAAAACAAAAACTACGAATCTATACCGAGCGAGGAGAAAGAAGAGGGAGTAGCTTTAATCTCCTGAAACAGAAGCCAAAACTCATATCATAAACTTAGACCCCTATGAACACTTCTAGTGACGAAACCAGGCATCATCATTTGGACGAGTACCACGATGCTACTTGAGACTAGACCTCAAGTACAAGCTTAGCAGATACGCTTTCGAGAACATTCTCTTGTTTAGAAGCACGGTATTTCTGCGTGACGACTTCCACGAACGGTTCCTCAAGGATAAGGGCTACACCACCCCTCTAGACATGAAGGGAAGAAATGGTACGACTTCGAGTCGAAAACCACCGACTCCGAGAAACAGTTAGCCAATCTCAGGGTCAATAGATACTCGCCGACCAGACTATGAATAACTTGACTCAACTCAACCGAGGAAAGCAGCACGAACAATAGAAGGAATCGGCTACAGAGGGGAAGGAACTCCCCAAAAATCTGTTATTCGACAGCAGAAAAGGAATCGACTGTAAGAAATTCGCCTCAATAATATTATTATAACCCTTTTGATGTTGTTTAGCCAACATATGCTACATAAACTAGTAAGCAGGGGGGTTGAGCTCAACATAATAGCTAATTCCCACTCACACCCACACTACAACTTCAGGAACAGAGCCTGACTTTGTGGCTGGCTTGGAAGATGATGGACTCAATACTGAGTAGTGATCGCCTCAACCTTAAACTTAGCCGCACCGTCTTGATTGACGTTTGATGGTGTGGGGGCAAGTGCCTACCATCATTCACTCTGACCTCCTCACACAAAGTAAGAAGTTCTCATCAAAAATAACATTCATCACATTATTCATTTAAGATTTAAACGTTCGTTCTCCTCAGTTGTATCTTCCAAGCCCTCCCCTCCCCTTTTCCATTCAACCATCTCTATCTCAAGGCCCATGCATGAACTTGTTCTCAGGGGACATTAGAAGAAAACACAATGATAGCGGTAAAAAGAAAAACGAAAAACAACATTTCATAAAACAGACACAAATGCAAAGGCTGGAATCTCTTTCTTCTTTCTTTCTTAAACTCTCTCCCCTTTTTCCCTAATCTGCTTGCACGACCCGTCCTTTATGTGAAATTAACAAGCCATCACAAAATCAAAAAAAAAGTAGTCTTTTGAACTAAAGCAAAAAACCATGACGCTGGAGAATGTAAATAAAAAGGCTGCGTGTGTGAATCCTGACCGAAAAAAGGCAAAGTTATGGCCACCCCACCCCAAACTCCAGGAAAAAAACTCATGTGAATCATATATACTGTGATGACCAGCATGAATTCTTTTTGATGCATAGCCCTCGCCGAAAACGCGAGGAACCTTCTGGAATATCGAAAAAATCAAATCGCCAATATGCTACGAGCAAAGCTGTAATTTTCGATTTATTTGCCGTTCTTTCGGAATGCCAGCAGATCCGACAGACTCCCCAGGGTGCAGCCATGCTTCAAGAAATCGTGTTGGAGAAGCTCGTTGGCGGATGCTCTGCTTCGAATGTCGACGCACAGGCAGACTGACAAGAATGCCTTCAACTCCTTGCTGAGTTTCTCGGGTTTCTTTAAACGGGGTGTTCCGTTGGTTGCAATAAGGTAAAGTGCCTTGAGTGGCTCTTCGTTCAAGTATGGTGGTTCGGATTCGATCATCTCAATGGCCATAATACCCAAAGACCAGATATCGACCTTGGGGCCGTATTCCTTTTGCTTGACAACTTCGGGAGCCATCCAGTATGGAGTACCAACCATGGTAGCACGCTTGGATTTTGACTCGGTGAGTTTTGCACAGAAACCAAAATCGGCTTGAAAGCGGTTAGCAAAAAATTGACATAGGTTCTACTGTGGGGTGTAAACATACTAATTTTAACGTTTCCACGAGCATCTAATAGAACGTTATCACTCTTAATATCCCTGTGAATGATGCTCTGTTGATGAAGATGCTCAAGACCTCGGCAAGTCTAGTCATTGTTAGTATGTATAGAACAAATATACCCAAACAACTTACCTCGAGACAAATAGTAGAGATTTGGTCCTCAGTGATGGTTGGGTTGTTGTCAATGACATCAGTCAAAGCACCACCCTCCATATACTCCATAACAACCCACAACTCGGAGAAGTTGTTCCTTAAGAAAGCATCTAAGAAGTTGACAATATTTGGGTGCTTGCTGTCCTTCATGACCATAATCTCGTTTACAATCAACTCTTTTCTTGGTTGATGCGCCAAGTCCATCTGTTTGATGGCGACTTGAGCTTTGCTGCCTTGTTGGCGGATGACTTCTCTTGCAATCGGAGACAAAGGATTCTCCTTGACTTTGGCCACATAAACGGAACCTGAGGCACCTTGACCGATCTTCTTTTGCTTCGAGTAAGACATGTTAGGGTCATCCTTTGAAACAGCCTCCTTTAGTTTTACCATTACTTCACTTTCACTCATAGTAGACATGCGGACATCCTTTTGACGCTCCGCCGCTGGTGGTTTGGCAGTGAGGGCGGCTTCCGCTGCCTTGACTGCATCGCTTGAAGTGCCATTATTGGCAGGTTGCTTATTTCCAACATTGAGTGGCTTGACTTGGTTAACAGGAGCAGGAAGTCGAGATGGTGGGGCATTTTGTTGTGGCTGGCGAGCTTGAGGCTGTTGTTGAGATCCACCGTTTTGGTACCGGGGTTCTTGAGGTCGTTGGTTTTGCTGCTCTGGTCTTGCTGGTGAGCGGGATCCACCATTTTGCTCTCGTGGTGCGGGAATTTGTTGGTTGGAGATTTGGGGGCGGGGTTGGCCGTTTGGAGTAGGAGCGGAAGGTGCCTGTCTTTGGGATCGGAGTGATGCGGGAGCTTGTGCTTGTTGAGGTTGGCGTGGGGCGGGAGGGGCTGCTCTGGAGGGGTTGTATCGATCGGGCCCTGGGCCAGCGCCACCACCTCCATATCCACCAACTTCTTGCTGAGCAATTGGTGTTCGGGTTTTTGGTAGCGATGCATTATACTCCTCCAATTCTCGCCTTTGCTGTTCCATCTCCCTCTCTTGCTGTTGCTGGCGTTGTTGGGCTTCGAGTTGTTTTTGACGTTGGTCATCACGTGCTTGCGGGTTGACGTAGTTTGAGGCCATTTGTTGCATCTGCTGGCGCTGCTGGGTGGCTTCAGGAGGGGTAGGTCGGCGTGGTTGAGGAGAAGGAGAATTAGGTCCATAACTGGGATTGCGTTGTTGTTGGTTTTGCACAGGGCGTTGGGGAGCTATGCTTGTACCTCCCATACCACCCATACTTCCTGGGCCCGCATATCCCAATTGTTTATTTTGGTTTCCGGAGACAGGTGGTGTTGGTGTGAGACTTGGGAACTGGTTTGGGTTTTGTGCTCGCTGGGTAATGTCCGAGTAAAATTCCAAGACCTCGAAGACTGCTTGTGGGTTACGCTCATAATCTTCCTTGGTGATGGCTGATGAGTTGAGCAACTTTGACCATTCCGGAGGTAGGCCAACAAACTCTCCAGTTTGAGGGTCAAACCCAACATGGACAGAGTGACTAAAGTTGGTTGGGTTGCTAACACCACCCATTCCGGGGCACCTTGCGTATATGAAGTCGATCCAATCGTATAGTTCATCATCGCCTTTGACCTTTATTTGAAGAGTTTTCGAGCCTTGACCATCATCGTCTCCGGGGTTATTTGAGCTGCCATTTAAAGTTCTTTTGATCTCAAAAATAGTGCCTGCTGCCTCGACACGGGAGACGCCCAGCACATCCTTCAACACTATCTGGTACGCCAGTTTGCCGCCGTCAGTTTTGTGAAAGTCGAGTGCCTCTTTTCGTAATATAAGCCATTTTTGCTTCCATGGACTGATAAAGTTCTTCCCCTCCTTGACCGAAGCCCACCCTTCTTTAATCACTGCCACACCACCTTGTCCATCCATATTGGTTTGTTGTCGGGCGAGCGGGAGAGAGACCGTAGAGCCCGTATACGTCGAGGTGGCCGTCCGAGTGATGGGAGAGTTGATGCTCATTTGAGACATGTTGCCTGGAAGGTTTGCGGTAGAGGGCGTCAGGGCAAGTCGAGGTCGTTCTGTTGGGGGTCGTGGCGCTGGTCCAGGGTTCATGAACTGGCCAGGTGTGTAGATACTATCAACATGTTCAATGATTAATTAACAAGCTCAACAGAGACAATGGTAAAGATTGAAATTGGGGAAACACTAAGCAGAATGAGAGAAGGAAAGATGATTCACGGCCATGAGTGAAGGCGAGTTTGAGTTTAGCCCAGCCATGCAGAAGCGGATTTAGTGGTCCACTTGATATCCCCTGTGTTTCCACAAACTGTAACAAATGGCGATCTGTGCGAGTGCCCAATGGTAACGTACCTGTTCTGTGAAGCCATTCTTGCGAATGACCAGAGTTGGGTCGCTTAAGATGCAGGTCGCTGGTCCTATGTATTTCAACGCAAAATGGCGAGATCGTGTCGAGTCGTCGTCGTCTTGGTCGCCGGCGCGGGGTATCGTAAAGGAAATTGATCTGCGAAGACCAACACGTTCAGCGACAATTCTCTCGAGGGCGCGCGCGAGTGGGAGAAGGGGCGGTACGTACAGATCGCAGATGCAGACAGAAAACGGTCCAAAGAAAGGGATATCGCGAGGTTGATGAATGCTGGAGCAGTCGAGGGAGGCTTTCCCTTCACCGTGCCTCGAGCCTCGAGCCTCGCGGCAAAGCGCACAGCGTCGGACGGGGCAGGGGAAGTTTGTAGCAGGCGGTCTACCTGTGACGAGTAGTGGTGAAGGATTTCGAGGTCGACTTGGACTGCAGGTTTGCTGCACAGCACAGTATTTAGAGGTCGGTCGTCAATATGTTCGAGGGAGTTGGTTGGTGCCACTTCCCAGGTTAGCGCTGAATGGGTTGAGGAACCGCCCATCTATAAAGCGGCGATCAGTCTTTGCTTGGTCGGTCGAATCAGAAGCTGATACGGATAACTTGCTGAACAATGGCTTAGAATTATTGAAAGGCTCTCGACATTTCAACAATAAGAGACTACAAATTTAATTGTTGAAGCTATTCCAATCATCCCTTCCCACCTGTTTGACTTTTCACTAGCTAAGATGAAGGCTTCTGTAGGTTGTTCTCCAGACCACCCAACCTGGCCTACTTCAGGCCGCTTTTCGCACCCGACGACCTTTGTTTGGCTCCCAATCGCGAGGTGCGGGTAAAGTAAATTTGACCGAAATCTTGTCTTTCGTAAGCTCAGCATTTCAAACTCCTTTCAACACCAGTAATCGCTTCCCGAGCAGCCGTCTAAATGGATTTTTATAACGGATGCCGCTTTCTCCGCGCTGGCGGGAAGCCCTTGAACACTGGTGGCATTGGAGGCTGGGCCGGCACTGGGGCAATGTTGTGCGACAGGGTCTACAACCTGGTGGAAGTGTCAGTTTCGCGCAGGCGTGAACTTGTAACCGTCGATGTTTCAACCTACTCAGGTGACGCAAATGGATGCTTTGCAGTGCGCATTAATTCTTCCTACGGAAAGATCAAGGAAGCTTGTCTACAAGGAGTCAAGGACAAATCTTGGTTGCCGGATAGTTGGAATGCTTCTCACTGGCCAAGGTATCCCTCGTTGTTTATCCAGTTCCAGTGAAAAGTGGCGAGAGGAACCGTTATAGTCCGGTTACACGCCGATGCTGGGACACCGGACCGCTTGTCATCCGTTATTTATTCCGTAGCCTCGGTTCAATGCACAGGTGAAGTTGTTACAGTTTTTCCGGGAAAGTCACTTACGAGTACTCATACGTACTTTTGATTTTTTCCCCTAAATGGATGCCATTTCTGTACTGGTCTATGAACCTGTGAAGTAAGTTTGGACAAAGTGTTTGTTATCAGACTTTACTTCCTCCGATTGGCGCGAACGTTGAGCTCCCATGTCACGTTTTCTGGCCAAGATAGGTGTCATCCGAGCATACCGACTTAATTCCTAAGTTTTTTGTACCTTTTCCGGTACTTCCAGTCGTTGATATCAAATCCTCAAGCAAGAGCAGATAATCTCCATGATGAAGCGGGAGCTTTTGGGCCTAGTTCCCTCCCCTCACACCAGCCTTCTCATTACCTCAACAGTCGTCGCAACGCTTGCTCTTCTCACGATCGCCAAAAGAACTTTGAATCCCACCCCACCAAAAATAATACCCAGTCCCAGAGCCTCTCTCCTCCCCAGTCTCTCAAAAGAAGAACAAGAAGCTCTGCCCTACCCACCAGACATCTTCCCAGGAGCAAGGGACGTCGAAAGTCCGGTTCGTGATTCCCCAAACCTCAAGAAGCCCCCAAAGACAATATCTCGTGAATGACCTCCTCGCAAAGACCCCTTCGTTGACACTCACAACAGTACGGGACAATTAGAGTTTACGAATGGGGCCCAGAAACCGGCCAAAAAGTCCTCCTCATCCACGGAATCTCGACGCCCTGCGTCTCCCTAGGTTCCCTCTCCCGCGTCCTAGTCGAAGAGAAAAATTGCAGAGTAATGCTCCTCGACCTCTGGGGAAGAGGTTACTCAGATAGTTCCGACCTCCCCCACGATTCCCGTCTCTACACCACTGAAATCCTGCTGGCTCTCACCTCCTCCCCTCTCTCTTGGACACCAGATGGCTTCAATATCATCGGTTACTCCCTAGGAGGAGGAATCGCAGCCGATTTTGCTGCGTACTTCCCGAAACTCGTGAAAGGACTGGCTTTACTTGCGCCTGCTGGATTAATGCGTCCGTATCATTTGGGGTGGTTTTCGAAATTGGTGTACAATGATTTGATTCCGCAGAGTATTTTGGAGGTTAGTACTAGGAGGAGGCTTACTGGGGGGTCTGAGGGGTCGAATTCGGTGGAGAAGTTGAGGGGAAAGAAACCGGTTGGGAATGCGGCTACTGGTGCTGCGAATGCTGTGGCTGCGGAGGCTACGGGGGAGAGCAATCCTCATTTTAATAGTGTGCCTCTGAATAAGGATAAACCGCATTTGACGGTGGCGAGTGCTGTAAAGGTAAGAACTTCCATCAATTGCTCAGCTTGCGCCTGCTTCAATTTTGAATTTTTTCGAAAAAGTTTGGGACAATTGTTTGCGGAAGTTTAGGAGAACCAAGAAATTCAGTTTCCTATTCTCCCAAACATTTTCAAACAATATTCACCGTTGTCCGAGAAAAGTTGAGGCAATAGGAGAGGGGGCTTCCAGGAAGCGTGTCTCTCTTGCATGACTTCTTTTCGAGGGTCGGTCTGGATTTACAAATCCCATGACCCTGGATATCTACGAAAAATTCCCTGAATAACAGCTTACACGGAATCCAACAGTGGCAAATTCAACACAACAAAGGCTTCATCCGAAGTTTTACAAGTTCGATCAGATACAGTAGTATCAGTGGCCATACGCAAACTTGGGAGCGACTTCGAACTTTGGGAATACCTGTAGTCATTTTGGTAGGGAAAAGTGACCCAATAATGTATGTTGAAGACCCCTCGCTGTATCTTCCGTGGCTTGTGCCTCCAAGGAACAGATGCTGATGAATAATAGTATCCCAGCCGAACTAGAAGAAGATGCAAAGGCAGCGATTGGTGAGGAGAACGTGGAGTGGCGAGTCTTAGAAGGAGGCCATGAGTTTCCTATCACGCAACCGGAAAAGGTCGCTGAGGAGATTTGGGGAGTTTGGGGGGCTTACATTGGGGTGGTAATGTTTAGTACTAATATTTTCAGAGGACTGGGAGAGCGAGATATTTGAGGTCTGTGGAGTGTCAGGGAAATTTCTAAGCGAGATTCAAGAAAAGAAATTCAGGTTGAAGTTGTGTCTTGCCATTTTTACTTCTTGAATTAGTGGCATTTGTTTAGGTGGTCCCTTGTGCTTTGGTTTTCACACATGTCAATTCATGTCTGGGTTAGTCACTAGGTAAAGTAATGAAGTCATTGTGAATCACTATTTGTGCCCTTATGCCCTTTTTCTCAATTGCATCTCAATGTACCTTCTGAAAGCAACAATAACAGGAAAGTGGGAACGTGTCGCTCAAACTCTAGATATTAGGAATTTCTCAACTCTGGAAATGTCCCTCAGTTGCGGTCTCCTCAAGCTCGCTAACGACCGTTACTCTTTAGTTCGTGGAGTGGACCAAACCAACCATTGGTTCCCCCAGTCCGCTCGTGATTAGCTCTAAATCGGTTTTCATAGTTACATCACAACAATTGTGATTTCGAAACTCCAGCATCTTGCCAGCAAGGCTTCGCAATCGAAAGAGATGATTCCGTATCGGCATGTACGCTTCAACCCGTGTATATTGAATACCCTCTCCCCCTTTTACAAAAATACCAGTCAATAAAAATAGCTCCCGAGAAACATACAAAAATGTCTCTCTATAATCATCGCTCTTCCCCGGAATACCGGAAACACGAAGTTCCTCAGATCGTAATTCCGTCCAGCCATGACAGCGATTTCAAAAGTCCAACCCCAACCAGGCCCCCGATATTACAAATGCATTCTGGAATCTCTGCATTGAGTGCCTCTACAGCTGCAACTTCAATCTCTGCTTCATCCATTGTCGAAATCAAGGAGAGTATAGAAGAGGCTATGTCAACTGCTCTTTTTGGTGAGGATTTTAATACAAGTAAGTACAGGTATCTCACATTAATCACATGTCTTGCCATTCTTGCCTTTTGGACAGAATCCAATTTTTGATTCAAAGTTCAACCTCGCAATGTCAGGTCTCATTCTGAACAAACTCATACTTTCGTCTCACTCCTCTCACCCACCCACCACCTCCACCCTTCCGCGCTTCGCCCTCCACCTCAGAACGCACAACTGCTGATGCCCAAAAAAGGAAAATCACACCCTTCGATAACAAATCTCCACCTCACACCCACCCACCCGAACCCCTGGAGCGAGGACGAACTCCTCAACAGCATCCGAGAAAAACACCCACCTCCTCTCCCCCCACGACCAAACCCCCCAACCAAAATCAACAAACCGACAATAAAACCAAAAGAGAGTATTGTTAAAGTCTCCCTGGGAAGTAATGCATGGGAAACCGACTCCGAAGAGCAAACCCCAGACAAAAACTCGTCCACTAAGAAGCGAGATGGGAAAAGCAAAAACCAAAACGAGAGGTGCACAAAAGATAAAAGGAAAGGAGAGGGGAAGATGGAAGAGGTGGAAGATATAGAGGAAGCCCCAGAACCAGGCCCAGAAACAGAACGTATGAGAAATATCAGCTTTAAAAAGGGTGTTGGCCAAGGTGCTTGTGGTTTGGGAATGGAGGGATTGAAGGGGATGCAGAATATTCAGGGGCCGCATCATAAAGGTGGTTATTTCAAGGGGATGAGGGGGTCAGGGAAGTAAAGAACTGGACGGATGGGATGAGAAGATTTTTTGTTTGGAGTTTGAGGTTTGGGTTTGGGAATGCAAGGAAGCAGTGATACCCATATCTAGAAGGATAGCCGGATGGCGTTTGGGAGTGAAAAATACAAGCTTTCTGAATTTGATTATGTGAACCATAATTCTCTTCGGTGCTTGGTGACAAGGAAAAGTAACACACCACCTGGGAGGAGATGGGAAGTGCCTTCAGTATAGCGACCTCCCCACCTCAAATCGACTCCCTGGCATCCCCCTCACGTCCTCTCAACGCTGTGCAATCTTTACCAAGACAAGAGACACAAGCGCAAACGGAAAAGGAGGCAGTGAGTATTGCCACCGCCCACAACTCATGGGGCCCCAATGAATACAACCACAAATCACGAGAAATCAAATGAGAGGCCAAAGACTGGACGAAAATAATAGTACAATCGACATTTCTCATTCATAACACACACTAACACTTCATTCCAGCCCAGATGCGAACATCCTGCGCCCCAAATAAACAACAAAGACACCAGTTTTCTACTGTACAATCCGATCATCTCTAACGCCACGCTTAATTTCCCAAACAAAGAGAGTCCCAGGTATCCATCAACATTGAAGCTGCCTTCTTTCTGGTACATGCCAGAAGAAAAAAAGATGACAACATCTAAAAGAAACGGATATTTTGGGGAAAAGAACTTTAATACAATTCATATCTTCTTGCTCATCTTGATTCTTTTATGACAACAAGTTACGTAAGGATGGACTCGCACTTGCACCACCGTTGACCTGGCCATCTGGTTGTCGGGCATTTGACGGTGGTGGTGGTGGCGGTTGGAAGTTATTTTCTCGCGACTGAACATGATCTCGGTGAAGTGGAGGACTCATCTGCGGTTGCGAAAACGACTGCCGATGGTGCATTGGTGGATTGTTGTTAGAGAAAGGATGGTCGGGGGCACGAGGCGGGGGTCCTCCATTGGTCAAATGTTGCGGTGGTTGACGCGTAGAAGAGGCATACGAAGCATACGTGCCATTCTGCATGTGCATCGAGGGACTCATAGTATGATGAGGTGATGGAGGATACCCATTTGGGAGTTGACCTAGGTGGCCGTTTGAATGTGGCAAAGGTGGCACATTCGAGACAGATTGTCGGATTTGATTGTGTCCGTTTAGCGGTTGCTGTGCAACAGGTGGTAGCCGAGGTGAGTGAGCACCATTCAAGTGGTTCACAAGTCCTACAGCTTGCGTAGCAGGCGAGTGTCGAGGCCAGCTATATGGTGTATTGCTTGGATATGATGGTGGGGGGGCCCATGCATACGGACTGGAGTGAGGTATCGTGGGTGGCATTTCCTGATCTGGTATAGGTGCCCCAATGTTATGTTGCATAGCATTCGGAGGACGTTCTTCTCGTTGAGCCACTGGTGGAGGTGGGGGAGGAATTGGAAGAGCCGCGGCGGGAGGTGGAGGTGAAGGCTCTCTTTTCAGCTTCTTGTGGTGACATTTGTGGCATTGGTATTCGACAACATCTGGGGGTACTGGCTGTGTGTTCTGATGTAGAGCAGCAGCAGCAAGGGCAGCATGTCCGGCACTGTCATTCGAGAGTAAGTCCCGAGGAATCTGAGTATCGTTGACATGTACTCCGTTGGCTTGGGGCTCGCCAGTAAATTGACCATTAGGAATGTTGTTTTCAGCCGGAGGGAAGGGCCACCATTTTAGACTAATGTCCGTCTCGCAGGTAACACAGATCTTCTCCGGAGAAGCGCTGGACGAATCCTTGGGAGAGTCTTCAATTCTAATAGTCGACGAAGCACCTCGACCATTGGTCGTGTGTCCATTGGTATTGGCGGTAGAGGTCCTTCGGTTTGTGGGAGGAGGTGCAGATGCAGGATTGATGATAACCTTGGTGGACTGATCGACGAGGGTTGCTTTGCGAACAGTCCCAGTCAACCCCAAGTCAGCCTGTTTATATTTTTGAACGTAAAGTTGAAGTGCATTGATATCAGTGTCGTCCACCAGATCACCAATCTCGTGGACAAGTTGCTTGGTTGGTACGTGCTCCTTGCACCAAACTGCACCGACCATGATACCAGTTTCTCCGTTGATAGTCACAATGTTGGATTGATCTCTTCGCGATCCTTTCACCGGAGTAATATCAAACCCGAGGACAAATCCGGCTTGATGTGCGCATTCCACGTGTACTAAAAGTGTTAGAAGTAATTCAAACAATTGGGAGTACATGACGTACCTGGAGTTTTGCAAGAATGGCATCCCACGCACGCACCCCCTTTCTTTTTGCATGCCTTGCATATTTCATCGTACCGAGCTGACGCTATAGACGGAATACCCTCTGATGGCTCAAGAGCTTTAGCATTGCCAAATTTGACCTCGGGGGTGAAAACAGCGCAAGTAACGTGAACCCAATTGTTGTTGGCGGTCCGCTTGAGAGGCTCCCTAGGATTGACAGGTTTGTTGAATTCCTCTTGTTTTTTCCGGAAGAATTCTGCAGCTTTCAATGCACTCTCACGTTCTATGCGATCCTTCTCGCGATCCTTCTCGGTCTTCTTCTTATGTGAGGTCTTAGTAGGCGGCAAATCCACAAAATCTCGTTCTGTATATTCGACAGGGCATAGCATGCATTTGTATTGCTGGCGGTATCAGTTTTAGATGTATATAGAGAATTTTATTAGGTACTTACAATAGATACTTGGGGGTTTTTATCGTTGGAGCACATATCACACATCCATTTACTGGGACTCCGATCGCCCACAACTCCGTAACATTGACGATGGACTGACAAGCGGCATTCTTTACAAGCAAGAAGCGTTTCGGCAGGAGGCAAGTTTTTACATATGGCGCAGGGAAGTACCTTTGGCTTAGGTGGCTCGGGAGGCGGAGGTGGTGGTGGAAGTGGCTTCTCCACTGGTGCCTTTTTCTTTTGAACTGGCGCTTGAACTACAGCCGGCTCTATCAATGGATTGGCGACCTCCGGCTCGGGTACAGTTTTCGCCTTCTTCCTAGGGGGCTCTGCTTGTACTGGTGGGACAGTCGGAATTGGCGTGCCATCCGCAGATGATGGACCAGCATATACAGGATTGTCAGGAATGTTGGTAACTTCGTTCGCTGCCACGAGTTCCCTAAGAAGCTCTTCGTCAATCTTTCGCTTCCAAGCTTTACCTCCTGCCTGTGCAATCTTTTTATTTACTTCGTCGGGGTCCTCCCACGGAATTGCATATCGACGCCACAGCTCAGCACATCTGCGACACAAGGCGACCATCAAGTGGGTGTTGTTCTTGTCTTTTCCGGTCGCTTTGGCACCTGTTGTTTCGGATATCATGCTTCCAGCCGCTGTATTCGGAGCTCTCCTCCACTGTCGTGATTGTCTCGTGGTACAAAATTTGCACTGGAATCTCCTCTTCTTAACGAAGGCTTTGTCGTTGTCAAATGCAGAATCGTCGTATTCATCAGCAACATCATCTTGAAGCTTTCCCGGGGCAGCCGTTGCCTCTGTTTGTTTGGCTTCCTTTTTGCCCTTTCTTCCAGAATAATTGCCCCACACCTGCTTGCCACGATCTGTCTTCTTCCAGGTGTAGTAATACCGGACTACGTTCGCAGCACTCATAGTCTTGACATGTTTCTTGATGCTGTGCCATTCTGAGCCGTATTTAGTGACGGCGTCCTCAAACTTCTTTGATTCAAGAGGGCTGAGTTCCGGCTCCTTGAACACCTTCTTGTCGAGATTCTTCATCGCCTCCAATGCCTTTTTCATATCATATCCGCTCGACTGAAGTGTCTGTAGAGCAACATCCATAGTATTGGTTGTATTTTTTTCGGGTATGTTGTAGAGTGGTCTTGCAATAGAAACTGCTTCATCGACATAGTTTTTTATCATGTCATTAAGGGCAGCTTCGTCGAGGTTCTCCATACTAATATCGTTGTCATCATCGGGAACAGGTACCAATTGTTGGGCTTGCGGTGCCTTGTAAAGAAGTTTAGCGGTGCATCTGGGATCATCATTGTCGTAGTCCTCCCCTCGGATGGTGTATCCGGGCGGTTCGTCCATAACCCACTTTGGTCGATTCTCCCTTGCGCGTTTTTCGGCCTCTAATGCAGCGGCGGCATCTTTGGTTTGCTTTGTTTCCTTCTTCGGGGCCCCGCCTTTCACGTACTTTCGTTTCACTTCTGCCACCTTGACATATTCCACTGGTCTTCCCGGCCAATTTGGCACAGTGACTTGATGCATCTTACTGACACGAGAGCTTGCTCTGGGGTGCAGACGGTCGTCGGGGTCTAGAGCATCCGTCACTTTGCAATGTTGACCCAAGTACCTCCAGAGCCAATTTGCTTGTTGGGACTGCTTGTCGGTGCCAACGAGTGAATCATCCGGATTTATAGAACGAGCCGGGCTGGTCGGTCCAGTATCATTAGCAACTTCGGTGACAGCCGGAGACTCCTCCCCCTCGTTGAGTTCATCGTCGTCTGCCAAATCCGCAAGATTGGGCGTATTTCGTGCTTCTAGCTTTTTCGCCTGGGCTTTGCTACATGGCCCGCAAGCCCAAGCAAACCCACGGGTGGGCTTTTTCAACAGTGGAGGACTGACACAGCTCATGTGGTAAGTCTCAGAGCATATGGCGCAGTCAACAGCATCATCCCTTGGTGATATTGTTAGTAGGTGAATGACGTGTTTAGTGGTGCTGATGGTTTAGACTCACTTGGAACTGTATTCTCCACACCGCTTACACGATTTTGATGGGGTAGTAAATGATTTGACACGATTCGCTTCCACAATGATGTATTTCCATCTTTCGTCAAGCACCTTTTTGACATTAGCTGGCACATTGATAACCAATCTTGTCGGGATGACGTCGAAAAAACTATGGATGTAACGATCAAAAAGCTTTTCAAACCAGAAGTGATCTGGAGTTTTCCGTAAATCTTGCAGATTCTGCACCTCGCTCTTGTGCTTAATTTCACATTTTCCACGAAGCGCAGTGAGTGGATTCACGTCAGAATGCATCGATGCGAAGACTTGACGAAAATCGTTGACACTTTTGCCGAGATCTTTGGCTCGATAATACCAATTGAGACGCAGCGCATCTATTGGTTTCGAGCTGTCATTGTCGAGATGAAGGAATTCCATGATTCTGCCGAGATAGTACGGCTCCCCGGGGGGTTCACAAATGAGGTATACATGATCTATACACCTTGTCAGTTTTCGATGTCTTTCTCATTTGCTAAGCAAGATCCTGAAGTTCAGCTTACCGTTGACTGCCAGAACAGTCCCATCGTCTGCTACAAGTTTATTGTCTTGTAATCTCCCCCCGCAATTTTCGAAAGTCAGCATGTTGGTCTCTCGAGCTCCTGCAGCAACTTGCGCGGCCATACTAGCTTTCCGAGTTACAGCTGGCGGTACGTTATTTGAAGAGGCTTGAGCTGCCGCCGCTACATTTTGGCTCGCGGCCTTTCTCTTCTTGGTTTGCGGAGCAGGTGCCGGGTGTGCAGAAAAGGTTGAAGTGCCGGGTATTGGGTCTTTGTGGTGATGAGATTGGGCTGCTTGCTGCTCAGATTCCAGAGCGGGGACTGGCATAACAGATTTTCCAGCATCTGGTCCGTTGGATGAGGCCGCCTCGGCAGCCTGTACCGCTTTGCGCCCTGGTTTCTCTTTTCCAGATGGCGCGACCTCAAATTCCGCATCCATTCCATTATCTTCGGCGTAATTGGGCCTCAGTTTCCCTGCTCTGTTGCGCGATCGGGTTCCATACTGAACTTCGGCGCCAGGGTCGCCTCCCTCGGTCTCCTTCGTGGGTGGATTCGAGGAATTCGAACTCGATTTTGTTTCCACCTGTGATTCCACAGCAGGTGCATCCATTGCATTTTGAGCGTCGAATTTAGTTGACGAGCCGTTGTTCGCTGAAATCGAACCGTTCTGCGGAATCCTCGGCGGAGACTTGCGCATTTGTTCTCCTTCCACCGTCAACGAATCTCCACCATTCCCACCATCGCCTGTCCGGGGAGCTTTAGGAGAGGCTGTAGCGCTCGAATGGCGAGAAGAAGCCTTGGTCATGTCGTTCGTTCCCAAGGGCGAGTTCTTGCCACAAATGGTAGCTAAGGGAACAGGAAGCGCCTCCCGCAGGATCGAAATGCGAGAAGCGCCAGACTGGGAGAGGTTATCGGACGATGGTAAATAAAGACGGGCCCATCAGAGCGTGTAGTTGATTCTTTTTTGGCCTCGATATCACTGGGAATTGTAAACAGGCGTGGTTCGGTCTGGCAATGCTTCTTTCGTGTGGTGTTCCGGCGCGGTGGTGGGAAATATCAAGCGGCCTTCAAGGGCAGATGGGACGAGGCTGCGAATTCCTTGGGAAACTCGAATGAGGATGCACCAGGAACTTGATAGAGCACCAAAAAGTGCAAATATTGAAGAAGTTTTTTGGAGTAGGGCTGGCCCCAAATTTTGGGGGAAAGTTGAAGATTGAGGGAGAAGTTGAGGGCGATGGGCGAAGCAAGAAGACTTGTATTGTAAGAAGTACGGAATCCATCTAGATGGAAGGGTGGAAGGGTGGAAGACGGGCGGAAAGGTACGCTGCAGTCGCGCTAACAGCGGTCGGGTTCAGAAAAGCGGCAGGACTCACTGTAAGGGCCATGTATATCTCCGAAACGCTTTCGCAGGAGCACTTCGGATAAGGAAAGGAGCATTTCAGAGAGTGAGGTTCTTTCTTTTGATTATTTTATTGATTATTTAAATGCAGTTGAAGATGGCACTATACATATGGTTGGTGCAGTTTCCCTCTGCCGTCTGGCTTGCAGTAGACAAGAAAGGGGATATTACCTATCCAAATACTTTGGGACAAACGAACTTTGTTATTCCACGCTATCTGGGTTAGTATTGAATTGCCCCAAGTGTTTAGGTTCATTGACTTGCATTACCCTAGAAAGTTGGGACAATGAGCTTGGTAGGCAGGTATGAACCTGAAGTATGTGTTAAAGGAAGACTAGGATATCGGCCTGCTGCTTTTGCAATGGAAGCAAGCATGGGACGCCGACGCCGCCAGCATGGCACATGGACCTGGTGGACCACACCACACATCATGCCCAACTACATACGATCCCCTCATCTCTATTGTCTGCCTCTTCCTATACTTTTGTGTTGACATAGATTTCATATTGTGGTACAGCATTTCCCTGAGCTATAAGTGATCTTTCGCTACATTTATACAAAGGAAAAAGGGGTTCTTCGGTGAAGCGTGCTCCAAGGGTCAATCGTAGCCAGGCTGTGAAAAAAGGGTTGTCCAAAGTCTTGTTTTTTTCAATGCCATGGAAAGTGGACGGAACCATTTTTTCCAACGCCTACAGGCAAGCAATCAGAAGACCACCCTGTTATGAAAGCGTGCAATAATCAGGTATCTTTCAGACCACTCCGCCGCAAACTATAATTGTATGCAAAATGTAGCCTGGAGATGTACAGCGGAGGTAAATCGGAATGCCCTGCCAGGTATCTCGCAATCTAAAACCCGACATTCAAATTCCCCTTATAATGGATCCTTACAACTTCTAAGGGCCACGTGGTTTTTTCATCTTCAAAGTTTCAGCAATTCAATTGTTTTGTCTCCCTACCATTTGAAGTTCTTTCTCAAATTGTTTTCAGGGCCCTGGGTATATTCCGTTCCTTCACCAGGGCGTGCAGGATTGCGCAACGGACAAAGAGTGAATACAATTTACTCACTCTCCTTGCACCCTCCTTAACGTAACCCAAGTTTGTTAAAACAATTATAAAAACAAAGGTACCAATTTCATGAATTCTTTCATCGATTGTATCATCACCAAAGCTGCACATAACACAGGAATCTCCGCCAAACAGGCCTTGCATAATACTCATCCAACATCCTCACCTCCTCCTCCCTCAAAGTTCTCCTCCCTGTAACCAAATCCGCCTTCGCAGGATCAACAATCTTCGTGCGAAAAACAAGTTTATACCCCAGATACGAAGTCCCAATAAGTAGCAAACCGAGCATATACTGGAAGAAATTGTAGACAGATACAGATTTTGAATCCTATTTTCTTCAGTAATCATCTCTTTTGGCGAAGGAAAGAAAGAAATGCGACTTACCAGAGGCAATATCCCAATATAAATACACCCAATAAGCGGAAATATCGAGCCTCCAAAAAGATACATAGGAGGAAGTGGCCACCATGATGTTTTATAAGCGTACACCTTGCTGAAAAGAGGATCGTTTTGGGCTTTTATCGCAGCGCGGAAGCGGAAGGATATTATGGCTATGACAAACCAGACACAGAAGAAGGAGGAGGAAATGATTGATACAAGCCAAGTGAAGACCTGTACACCGGTATCTACTCATAAATTAGCCAGGAGTTGATAGAGGGAATGGGAAGTGGTATGGTACTGCTCAAGTTGATATATGTTAAAATGAAAGCAACAAGAACAGTAATCGCAATCGCAAATCTAGGTCGTCCTTTCGAGTCAACTTTTGCAATGCGTTTATATATCAATCCAGCATGTGCTAAAGCACGAAGGACACGGGATGCTGTGTATATCCCTTCTGCTGCTACCGAACCAATGCTGATAATGATTGCAACATTGATGATATCTGGAACTCCTTTGATACCTGCATCGTTCATTGCAATCACGAAGGGACTTGCTGCGGCGGATGACCCCCCTAGAAGTCTTGGATCACTTCCCGAAACGAGAAAGCTGATTAAAATGGTACCGGTGATGTAGACAAATGTCACTCGTGCCGGAACGAGTTTGGTAGCGTGAGCCATGGAGTATCGAGGGGAAATGGCTTCTCCGGCCAGGATTCCTGTGAATACTTGGTCTCCAGTTGCCCATATGGCGAGTAATGTGGCGTTTAAAAATCCCTGGTGGTGTCAGATGAAAGTTTAGAGGAGGATTGGAAGTGTAACTAACTCTAAACCCATTTGTGAATATGGGAAACGACTGCCATGCTTCAGACCCATGAGCGTGCCCTGTTGGCCCTGCTCCGGCGAGTACGCAAACAGAGGCTACAATGACAAGTAGGAATGCAAAGATCTTGAGAAGGGAAGCGATGTATTCAAACCATGCAAACCATCGCACAGGGAGTGCAAATATTACGGTAACAACGACGATAAATATGGTTACTATACCGAAGTCAGTTGTTTGATGGGTATACGTGTAAGTTTTTGATACTCACACCAAACAGCTTTATGAATAGAATCATGAGCCCAATACTGAACCACAATGTTAAACACTGTAGCTTCCGCAGCAACCACCCCAGTCCAACCTTGCAATCATTAACCTCAACACTTCTCAGCCGAAAATCAAAGATTACATACCAAGCCACTCCGCAAATCCAGCAGCGAAGGCAAAACTAGGGTCCACGAATCGATTGGCATAATCAATGAAATTTCCCGAAGTCGGGAAAGCAATCGTGATTTCAGCGATCGTTGACAGCACCGCAGTAATCAAGGAACAAACCAATACATATCCAAGAATGGTGTTCCCAGCACCACCTTGATGCAGAGCCTTTCCTGTTGCGATGAAGAGACCGGAGCCTATGTTAGAGCCAAGGGAGATGATCTTACTCCTTGTCAGCTGTGGTTTGGGGATGAGATGACAGAAGACGGAAAGTAGGGGTTTACATGAATATGTCGTGCTGTGAATCCTCTCGTCAACTCCCCGCTCTGACTTGTAGATGAATCAATCTTGTGATGTTCAACATCTTCCGACTTTCTACTAGAGGTGTTGACCCTCTCAACCATGACGTCTTTCGGTCCATGATGCGAAGCCGCTACATTTTGGGGTTTTGGTTGTTCCATTTGAGCAACAACTGAAGCGGCAGTAAATACGAAAAAGAATGATGAACTGAATTGCGCTTTCCTCGAAGATGACTCTGATAGAAGAATGGGGATAGATGGAAGTGAGTCTTATTGACTACCACTTGTTTCCTTTGAAGGAAAGTGCCAGATATAGCGTGAGTAGCGGAAAACTAGGAGCGACTCAACTTGAGGTATTCGTATGACGCCGACATGTTTTCAAAGAAATTAGAATATAGCTACACGAGTGCGCAGCGAAAGACTGGAACACGATGCGCCAGACTACTGGTAAAAACTCGGCGCATTCTTCCAGCTGTTCTTGGAAGATTTTAAATATCATTCGAAAGAGTAAGAACTCCTGGAAAATTTCGCACAATATCTACCTTTAGGATGATGGAGCGAAGGTTATTTTCGGGGCAGCTCTGCCTTGAGACAGAGAACATCTCCCCACCGTACAGCATTCCACAGTGTTTGTTGAGGAAAGGAAGTTCTGACAGTAGGTATGAGATATTGAGGACGAGAAATATTCGTTCTCGATAAAAAAACAGTGGCCAACCCTGAGGTGTCTGGGTCAGATTGGTGGCCGACGAAGTGTCATATTGGAAGAGAGGCGACGTCAACATAAATCTAGATCGGAACGTGCAATTGACAAAAACAGAGGTGTGTGTATAGAAGTGGATGCTGCCTGGAAAGTCCGTGCTAACCTGATTGGCAGAAAACAGGTGTGTATAGCAAGGATAAGATGAAATTTAGAATGTATGCATCAATCTCAATGGGGAAAGTTGGATTGCCTCCCATGTAACCCGCCATGCAGATGAGACTGGCTGGTGAGAGCTTGGATGTGCGGGGGAGCTCGAGATACATGCAGATACACCGACCGGGTTATGTGTGAAGCAGCCGGTCGACCAGAATAGAAGGAATCTCTGGCTTTGTTGAGACGATGGAAGGCTCATTGGATTTCTCCATCAACCCGTGAACTTTTCAAGATAGTTGAATTGGATGGAGATTGTGCAGTCTAGTATCTGATACATGCATGAATTACTAGCCTCGTCCTCTCATTGTCAGCCCTGCGTCAACTTGGACTGGACTGGCTGATAGTGGCGTGGCCAACTTTCCATTCTTGTTTCGATGGCAGGAGAGCTGCATGGCCTTGCAAGCCTTGAATCAAGCGTCGCCTTCTCTTCTCCTACAACCTTCCGTCCTTCTTATCAAGTTTCCTGATCGCGGGCACCTTCACTTTCACTTTCACCTTTCAATTGTCCAGCAAGAAATCATACGAGTTTTAGTATTCAAGGAGGCGCACCTGCAATCAATCCATCCGGTACACACGCGCGGGGTTGGAAAAAACACTAAAACAGACTTGGTGCTGCACTGTTACTGCCAACCACCTGAGCACATCTAACTTTTCGCAGGAGGTCACTCTGGGAAAGATTACTCGGGTCTAGGCAGTGCAGTCTGGTAGGTAGGTACCTAGGCAGTCTTGGACCTTGGACCTTGGCCCTGCTTCCTCCTTCGCTCCTTCCATTATTTAGTCGTTAGTCGACCCTCAGCATACCTCCACCGCAACCTCACGAGCCAGCCAGCTACCTACCTATCTTCTCGTCATTCCCAAATCAAAAGACATCCTCTTGACCCTACCTAATGCCATCATGGCACCTCCTTCTCGCGTCGTCTCGGTGACCATCAAGTATGCCAAACCGGGTACCCAACCGCCAGTTTACCTGGCCGGTTCCTTCTCGAGCCCGCCATGGGAGCCCATGGAGATGCAACATATGAGCCATGCAGATGGCAACGCCGAGTTCATTAAGGAGATCCAGGTCGAGGAGGGCAAAGACTATCAATACAAATTTCGGATGGGACCAGGCGATTGGTGGGTGCTTTGCGAGGACAGTCCAACTGGTACGTAGAGCCCTCCAGTGAATTTTGATATCGATGACGTCGCTCGAAATACCCATTCACCGCAGCGTGAGAGTGCTGACAATTATCTTCCTTTAGCAACCGATGATAGCGGAAACAAAAATAACCTTCTATTCGTTCCTGAGTCGAATCCCCCCGAAATAGAACAAAGCAACGATTCTTCGCCCGCCACATTACTTCATACCAAAGCGGCTCCAACTTCAACAACTATGGATCGTGAAACTGGAGGAATTCAAGGTCCCGAGGTTGCTCCAGAGACCAATGATCAGAAGCCAATCCTCCAGAGTCAAGAAGAATCCCAGAAAATGTCTTTACCTGCCAAAAGTTCCACCCTGGATGATTCGAATGGCTCATCTGGAGCACCCGATAATCAAGCTGCTAATGAAGGACCAAACCATCTCCAGCTTTCCGGTGCCTCAAATGACAATACAAAAACATCACCAGGGTCCAAGACTCCAGATATCGCAAAGGTTGCCGCAGAAGTTGCTGATTCGGCTGCCAATCTTGACAATGGTCCACCAAGCCCGGATATTCCAGATGATGAAGCAGGTCGAATTGGCTTTAGACGCATGTCCAACACCCCAATTCCGGAGGTTTCAGAAACAGCAGCAGAGGTGGCTGATGTTGCTGCCAAGCTTGATAGAGCTAAGCCGGTATGATTGTCCTTGTGGTTCCTATATACAGATTACTGGTTTCGCTGGTTTAGCTAACTTTGTATAGTCCAAAATTGAAATGCCTTCGCCTCCATTAAGTCTCGAAGACGAGGACATATACGCCCCGACACCAGAGCATGAGAGAGTGCCGCTGTTCCCACATGAATGTCCCGGTCCAACGGATAAAGTAGTAAAAAGTAGGAATGGCGGCTCGAGAGATACCTCTCCGCTTATTCCATCACAACGAACAACTGACGAAGAGATCGATACCAACGACCCATCCCTGGAATCGTTTCCCACAACTCGTGAAGGGGTCTATGAAAAGATTCGGAGTCTGGAAAATAGGCTCCCACCGGACGAGTCTCCAGTCACCTCCCCATCCACCAGTCGTCAACCTGAGCGTCTTGACCTTCCGAGCCCTTCGCCTAGACTTCTTGCCCAAGAACGGTCACCATCTCTTGGTGCAATCGAAGAGGAGCACGAATTGGACGAAGCAGACCGAAAACCCATCCTAGCGGAGGCAGAAACGCAGGAAGATTCGGAGACATCCCAACCAGTCTCTCCCACCGATACACGGAATGCTACCACAAGCGAACATCTAGAGGCACAAACAAGAACGCACGGGGAGAGTTCGGAGCATCGCGGCGATAGCCAACTCTCCTCCGGTTTGGCTTCGGAGACGTCGAAGGACGAACCAGTTTCTGAAGCTGCTACAGGAGAACCTCATGTACAGCCAAAGACCCAGGATAAAAACTCAGGAATAGATGCGGATAAGAAGGCCCCAACCCCCACTCCTATGTCCGAACTTCAGGAAGAAGGCAAGGAAGAATCTACTGCATATCCAGCCAATGAAACGCCCGAGGCCGAGCATGCCGACACGGATCAAAAGACTACTGAGGTTGAAGGAGCGTCATCTGCTGCCACCACCGATACATCTGGTCCTGTCAAGTCAAAGGTTGAAACCCGGGCGGGTAGAACTCCAACAATTACCATCGAACCTGCGACAAGTTTCCAGGAGATCTCCAAAGGAGGTACGCGTAGCATTACAGGGGATTCGCTCAGCGCCATGAGCCCACCAGTATCGACCCCATTTATCGTGAATGGTGAAAGACAGCTTGGTCATGGCAAAGAGCAAGACCGCGAGCTTCTTGCTAATGATCAAGGGCCAAGCATCACTTTACAGCCAGCTACTCCAAGAGCAAGTCTAAGAACGACAGATACGGACCTCACCGAAGCAACTGATGCTGGTGAAAGCACATCAGTTGCAACGAGTGGTCGCAGTTCAGAGCTCGCATCGAGAAAGAAACAACGGGCTATGACTCCTTCCCCGGATCGTCCACTCACACCCAGTTCGATCCGTTCAAATAAGGATGTGAAATCTCGAAGTTTCTTGAAGGCTTTTTGGCGTCTAGTTTTTGTTGATTGGATTGGAGGACTTCTTGCACGATGCTTTGGCGGCGGGCGTGATTCGTAAGGCTTTCATCCATTCTTGTCTT
The DNA here is from genome assembly GCA_001414345.1 of Hymenoscyphus infarciens. Classification (NCBI taxonomy): domain Eukaryota; kingdom Fungi; phylum Ascomycota; class Leotiomycetes; order Helotiales; family Helotiaceae; genus Hymenoscyphus; species Hymenoscyphus infarciens. Next base: position 46,050 of record LLCB01000154.1, on the reverse strand, counting down.
CGATCCCCTTTTTAATGTGTTTTTTAACCGATAATACTTACCCCCAATCCCCAACGATGCTGATAGATTGGACATTGAGTAGGCTAGTAGTCGTATCTGCACTCGTAATTGTGGTTCCTGCTTTGTATTTTTACACTTTATGAGTTCCGTCAACACCCTCATCGGCCGGAAAGTTTGGGACCTGGTAGCCGAAGGGTTTATTTTGTCTCCCTGTTTCTCTTCTCATTTTGGAGAGCAATACTTGGAGAAGGTTGGACTGGACATGGGATACGCGGGACCGACACCTTTGTATGATATGAGCTTAATCGGTGAAGAATGGAATGAGATACGTTACCTATGAAGATATTATTTCATGAAATATTCAATGAAACTGCTTGTGACTGGTTTGAAGAAGTGTGAAGGGGCTTCAGCTACTTTTTCAGAGCTCAAAATTAACAAGGTTGGAGACAGCCAGATTACAATGAGTTTAAGTAGGTGGAACGCAAGTAGGAGTATAAGGTCGTGGGTAAATATGCATGTAATTTATTTTAGAAGCATGGTGGAGTGACTTCAAAAATTATTTTGGTGGGGCAACTGAAGGACCGACCTCCGGCAACAAGTACGTACCTATCTTACGAGTAGCAGAGGTAATCCTCGAAGGAATGCAACACCTATGCCAATACCGAAGCGATTCACCTCTCTCTCGAATCGAAGAGAAATGCGAACTCTCTCTACAAGCACATACAAGAGCTGAACCTCCATGATCTAAGAACCACCAAATCCCAAGGCGCATCGCTTCTACACCATACCATGCCTTCCACCGCGCAATACGATCTCCTCCCACGCTCCTCCCTCGACATCGACGACTCCGCCGAAGAATTCAAAGACAAGCCTCTCCCCCGCCATCAAAATGCCTTCTTCCGAATAGCGCGCAAGGCTCGGAGGGTCTGCAGGGTTTGCAGACCTATATACATATTTATAGGCTTCATGCTCTTCCTCCTGTGGCAATTCACCTTTAATGGGTCGTATACGAATCCGCTGCCCTTTGCGATCCCGGAGAAGGAAACTGTCTTCATTGCGGCGAATATTATTGATGGGGAGTTGATTAGTGGGGCTTGGGGGAGGGGATTGCTTGAACTTGTGGAGTTGATTGGGAAAGAGAGGGTTTATGTTTCGATTTATGGGGGGCCGAGGGATAAACTTGATTTACTTGCGGGCATGCTGGAGTGCGAACATAGTTTTGTTAGTGAGGAGGTGCAGCCCTTGGATATGGCTGCTATTCCTAGGACTACGCTGCCGACGGGGGAGAAGAGAATTAAGAGGATTGCTTATTTGGCCGAAGTGAGGAATAAGGCGTTGCAGCCGTTGGATAAGCTTAAGAGGAGGTTTGACAAGGTGCTTTTTATTAATGATGTTTTCTTTGAGGCGGAGGGAGCGGCGAGGTTGTTGTGGGGGACGAATGTTGATGAGGAGGGGAAGGCGAGGTATAAGGCTGCTTGTGGGACGGATTTCGTGTCTTGGTGGAAGTTTTATGATACTTTTGCCACGAGGGATACGGAGGGTTATAGTATTGGGGTTCCGATGTTCCCTTGGTTCTCGACGGAGGGAGAGGGGATTAGTAGGAAAGATGTTTTGGATGGGAAGGATGCTGTGAGGGTTAAGAGTTGTTGGGGTGGAATGACGGCTTTTGATGCGAGATATCTACAGAAAGATGCAAAAGCGCTTTCGAAATCGACTAGAGAGGTGCCGACTCTTCCTCTTAGATTCCGGTCTGAGCCTGAACCATTTTGGGATTCGAGCGAGTGTTGTTTGATACATGCGGATATCATGGCTCTACCACCCTTCCCAATGTCTCCTGTTCCGGAAGATAAATGGGATCAGGGTATCTATATGAATCCCAACGTTCGAGTTTCCTACGACGCAAAAACACAATCTCGTCTGGGATTTGCAAGACGAGTCGAAAGGCTATTTGCTCTTCCACAGGCTATCATCAATCACTTCGCCGGCATGCCACGCTTCAATGCCAGGCGTGCCGAGGTTGAAGGAGATATGATTCAAGAAAGAGTTTGGAAATCGAGCCCAGAATCTGTTGTTTCTGGGAGAGATGTCATTGGAGAGGGAATGGAAATGGGGGTTGATTATTGGGCAAAGAAAGGCCATTATGTTGATGAGAATAGGATGGCGAATAGAGGTGGTTATTGTGGAGTTAGGCAGTTACTTGTCATCAAGGAGGGGAAGCTGGAATCTGGAGAAGGCAACTGGGACAATTTGTTGAACGAAGTGCCGCCTCTGGGGCTGTAAGATGTTGTTTTGTTGTATTACCGTTGGATATGGGGCGTCTGGACAGGTTCTTGGTTGTCATTTCTGGGAGAGGGTTTCCTATATAGGCTTATAGGTAGACTGGAGGCGCAGGATCACTTTACTATATGGAACTGCCAAGTAATCGTTTTTGCTTCACGACTTCCAATTTTGTCTTTTTGGGAACCACAAACGAATTTTACAAAATTTGTTGCAATACTACGTTCATCAGCCCGTCCTTTGAGAAAATAAGAGATTGATATCGTGTATCTCGCCTAATCGTTCAATTAAGACTCGTAAATCAATTCATTTATACTAGCTCCATCTAAAAGTGGTAGGACACGAAAAAGTGAAAGTGCCTCAAGGCTACAATCACTGAATTCCTGCACCTCCTGGTGCTTCATGTTCCTTTACTATGCCGACAACTGCCACGCAACCATATACGCCAACGCCTCATGTGCCTTCTGGGTATCCATTCCACTATTTCGTATAATCGTGACACTGTAACCAGTTATGGTATTCTCGTACAACCCCTCTCCGTGTTGTTCATTTGAGAGTAAACTTCTGACCTGCAATCACAGGAGCTGCTGCAGTAGATTTGGAGCTGGCCTTGCCACACATCGCGCAAGCTATGAGGGAATTAGTGACATCAAAACCAAGAAAGATAGCCAAGTACATACCATTTGCTTTATATGCACACTTTTGACAATACATTCTTCCTTGATCAACCTTGGTTTTGCAGGAGGTACACGAACTCGAGTAGGCGGCGTATGGGTTTCTTGCCGTTTTCGAGAGTAATTTGCTCTACCAGTTCTATTAGTGCCCAGTCTAGTGCATCCGTGAATCTTCAACATACCTTGCCTATACCATTGCTTCCCAAGGTTGCTGATGTTTTAGTCTTGTCGGAACTCTTGGATGATGATCCAGCTGGGGAACCATAATAAATGTCATTCTTCTTCTTGACGCCGGGTGTAGCCAGCGTCGTAGACTTGGCGAGCTTTTGACACTTTGCGCAGACCATTTCGAGGTGTCTGAGGTGTTTTTGGGTGTTTAGTGGCGGTGGTTTCGCAGAGAAGGCTGATAAGATGGGGTGAGGCTGATATTCCATGCCAAGTCTTGGCCAGGATGTCTGAAGCAGTGCTGCGAAAGGAGCCCAGCAACCACCAAAGAACCCGAATTGTCTGACAGCCGATTCAACGACTCTCGAGTTTCTCAAGCCAGCCATTCGACGATATCAATGGCCTGGTACATGCGCAAACCACAATCGCTACGAACTCTTCCACCGAATAATTCCATTCACGAACGACGAAAAGTCATAGCTTGTTGTGGCTGGTAGCTCGTATACTCTGTGTCTGGCAATAATACGTTACGCTTCCTTTCACCACCGTCGGGCTGTGCTCTGCTCTAAGAAAAGGCAGGCTTACCTTTGAACCCCAATACCCATTATCACGACGAGACGATCGAATAAATATTCCGAATCTGCGGTGCGCAACATCCGCCCATCAATAAAACGAAAGCAATTAAGGGGTCGATGCCAACGTCTGCGCCGCTTACATAGCGACACTTGAGTATGGCAGGGCAGCCAACTGGCAGCCAAAGGGATGATCTCCTCCTCGACCTGGACGACGAACGACCGATATACAACAATGGGCAGCGGGCTCCTGTAAATGATGATGATCTTCTGCGCGCCTACAATGCCGACCACGATGAAGCAACCCCCCGCCCATCAGTATCTTATGATGATTTTGTAGGAGCAAGCGGATCTGCGAGACCTTTACCGGGTGGACCAGGAACAGTACCAAGTGCGGGAGGGCCATACACAGCCGGAGAGTCAACAAGGACGTATAGTCAGACGTCAGGATTAGGAAATTATCAGAGATATGCCGACGATGTGGACGATTTTCCGGACGATCATCATGACGCCAATGATATGTACTACCAACCTGGCGGCGCGATACCTGGTGATGGATCAGGATTACCAATGAGACAACGGGGCAAGAAGGGTAGTAGGAATAGTGTGTTGAGCATGGGAGGTGGATTGATGGGCAAGGCAAAGAGCATGATGGGGATGGGACCGGAGTACTCGGAAATGGATCTGCCTTTAACAGAAGGGGGTGCGCGAGGAAGTGCTATTCCAAATACGCCTACAACTCCAAAAACGCCAGCAAAGAAGTTCGACGTGGGGAAATTTAAGTTTGGATTTGGCAGAGGGAAACCAGATCCGTCAACCCTTGGCCCAAGAATTATACATCTCAACAATCCTCCGGCGAACTCTACAAACAAATATGTCGACAACCATATTTCGACAGCGAAGTACAACGTTGCGACATTTTTACCCAAGTTTCTCTTCGAGCAATTCTCGAAATTTGCAAATCTCTTCTTCTTATTTACCGCTGCGTTGCAACAAATTCCTAATATCTCGCCAACGAACAAATACACAACGATTGGCCCCTTAATTTTGGTTTTGGCGGTCTCTGCGGGTAAGGAATTGGTGGAAGATTATAGGAGAAAAACGTCAGACAAGTCACTTAATAACTCAAGAGCTCGGGTGCTCAAAGGCTCACAGTTTGTGGACCAGAAATGGGTCAATGTCGCGGTTGGAGATATTGTGCGGGTGGAATCAGAAGAACCATTTCCGGCAGATATTGTTCTACTTGCAAGTTCGGAACCTGAAGGACTTTGTTATATCGAAACTGCAAATCTCGATGGAGAGACGAATCTCAAAATCAAGCAGGCGATACCGGAAACTTGTGATATTATTGAATCGAGCGAAATGAGCAGACTTGGAGGAAAACTTCGATCCGAACAGCCGAATAGTAGTCTGTACACTTACGAAGCTACACTGACTCTATCTGCTGGTGGGGGAGAGAAAGAGCTTCCATTGCAGCCAGACCAACTTCTTCTCAGAGGTGCTACCCTGCGAAACACTCCTTGGATCCACGGTATCGTGGTTTTCACCGGACACGAAACAAAATTAATGCGAAATGCCACAGCCACCCCCATCAAGCGAACTGCAGTCGAGCGACAACTCAATATGCTTGTTCTTTTGCTCATTGGTATTCTTATTTGCCTTAGTGTCATAAGTTCTATTGGAGATCTGATTATTCGAATCACTCGAGGAAAGCAATTGGCCTACCTGAATTATTCGGTATCAGACGATGCTATAACAAGGTTCAAACAATTCGGTTCTGACATCTTTACCTACTGGGTTCTCTACTCTGCACTCGTTCCAATCTCTCTGTTCGTAACTATTGAGTTGGTCAAGTATTGGCATGCTATTCTCATCAACGACGATCTGGATATGTACTACGAACCTACAGACACTCCAGCAGTTTGCCGAACTTCAAGTTTGGTGGAGGAGTTGGGTATGGTTGAATACATCTTCTCTGACAAGACGGGTACTTTGACATGCAATCAGATGGAATTCAAACAATGTTCAATCGCTGGTATTCAATACTCGGAAGACGTCCCAGAGGACCGAAGAGCGATTATGCAAGATGGTGTTGAGATTGGAGTCCACGACTTCAACCGACTCAAGGAGAATCTTAAAACACACGAATCCAGCCAGGTCATAAACCACTTCTTGACGCTACTATCAACTTGCCATACAGTTATTCCGGAACGACAGGAAGAGAAAGGTGGAGCTATCAAATATCAAGCAGCCTCGCCCGATGAGGGCGCTTTGGTTGAAGGTGCAGTCATGATGGGCTACCAATTTACGGCTCGAAAGCCAAGATCAGTCCAAATCACTGTCGCTGGTCAAGAATATGAGTATGAACTACTTGCTGTCTGCGAATTCAACTCCACCCGAAAACGAATGTCTGCAATCTTCCGATGCCCAGATGGTAAAATAAGATGCTACTGCAAGGGTGCCGATACTGTTATCCTCGAACGATTGAGCTCTGATAATCCACATGTTGAACTCACACTGCAGCATCTCGAAGAATACGCTTCAGAGGGTCTGCGTACTTTGTGTTTGGCAATGCGAGAAATCCCGGACGCTGAATTCCAGCAATGGTGGCAAATATTCGAGAAAGCACAAACCACCGTTAGCGGAAATCGTGCTGAAGAGCTCGACAAGGCGGCCGAGCTTCTAGAGAAGGAGTTCTACCTTCTTGGTGCGACGGCTATTGAGGATCGACTTCAAGACGGTGTTCCAGAGACTATCCATACCTTACAAGAAGCTGGTATCAAGGTCTGGGTTCTCACCGGTGATCGACAAGAGACTGCCATTAACATTGGTATGAGTTGCAAGTTGATCAGCGAAGATATGACACTCCTGATTGTCAACGAAGACTCGGCCGTGGAAACAAGAAACAACATACAGAAGAAGCTTGATGCCATTCGTACTCAAGGAGATGGCACCATCGCAATGGATACCTTGGCGCTTGTCATCGATGGAAAGTCATTGACATATGCTCTAGAGAAGGATCTCGAGAAGAACTTCTTGGATCTTGCTGTCATGTGTAAAGCTGTTATCTGTTGTCGTGTTTCGCCACTTCAGAAAGCTTTGGTGGTCAAGCTTGTGAAACGTCATCTCAAGGCCATTCTGTTGGCAATTGGTGATGGTGCTAATGATGTGTCCATGATCCAAGCCGCCCACATCGGGGTGGGTATCAGTGGCATGGAAGGTCTCCAAGCAGCTCGTAGTGCCGATGTTGCTATTGGGCAATTTAGGTATCTCCGGAAGTTACTCCTTGTTCACGGTGCTTGGAGTTATCAAAGAATCAGCAAAGTCATTCTTTATTCTTTCTACAAAAACATCACGCTGTACATGACCCAATTCTGGGTAAGTTGGAGAACAACTCTCTCACAAATTACCCCTACTAACCCTCTTCTAGTATTCATTCCAAAATGCATTTTCTGGGGAAGTCATTTACGAATCATGGACACTCTCATTCTACAACGTCTTTTTTACATTCTTTCCTCCGCTTGCCATGGGTATTTTTGATCAATTCATCTCGGCTCGATTACTGGACCGGTACCCACAACTATATCAAATCGGCCAAAAGAACACCTTTTTCAAGATGCATTCTTTCTTCTCTTGGGTTGGCAATGGTTTCTACCATTCGTTAATTTTGTATATTGCAAGTCAATTCATCTGGCTTTACGATCTTCCTCAAAGCGATGGTAAAACGGCAGGTCACTGGGTTTGGGGTTCCGGGCTTTACACCGCTGTCCTTGCTACAGTTCTTGGAAAAGCTGCTCTAGTAACGAACATTTGGACGAAATATCACGTTCTTGCGATACCCGGAAGCATGTTCATCTGGATGGTCTTCCTTTCGGTGTACGCGACTGTTGCACCAAAATTACACTTTTCGACGGAGTACGAAGGAGTTATACCACGTCTATTCCCAAGTCCAGTGTTCTGGTTGCAAGGCCTTGCACTGCCAATCATCTGTCTTTCACGAGACTTTGCCTGGAAATAGTAAGTTGTCTCAATTCGATGTTGTCATCTCACACTAACGATTGGCCAGTGCAAAACGCATGTACTATCCACAGACCTATCATCACATTCAAGAAATTCAGAAGTACAATATCCAAGATTACAGACCACGGTATGTCCTCCCCAAATACGTTATCTTCACCCTTACTTCTGAGCTGCTCGCTGATTTTGATTTCTCTCTAGGATGGAACAATTCCAGAAAGCCATTCGCAAGGTCCGACAAGTACAACGCATGCGCAAACAGCGCGGATACGCCTTCTCCCAGGCGGACGAATCTCAAACGAGAATATTGCAAGCATACGATACCACGAGGGAACGGGGAAGGTATGGAGAGATGGCGAGTTCGAGACCAGGTGGGCGATGAAGAAGTAATCATCGGGGCTTCCTTGGACTTTTTGGGTTGTATTATGAAAATGGAAGAGGCGATTTTTTAGGAAAGGGTTTATTCGAGAACACCACTTTACCGTGTATTGAAACTTGTGTTTTTTACGGCGCGAGATTTTTTCTTCAAAAGCCAAGCCAGGGCATTGAGAGGCTTTAGGTGAAATTGGGATTTTGCTTTGACGTGTTTGTTTCGTTTTGTGTGAATTGTGTTTTGGTAAGGATCTCATTCTTTCTTGTCTTGTTCTCACCGGGCAGAAAAGTCAAGACGGGTAGTTCCTGACTCGGCCTCGTTGGCCATTTCAATCTCGAGGGTTTCCTCTTCTCAAATTCCCATCTATTCCTGTGTTGAAAAAATGGGCTAGTGGATTGATATGCAAGTAGCCGTTGCTTTACCTGTATCTCATTTGGTTGATTCTTGAGATCAATTTTCGTCGCCCCCTTTTCCCAATCCCCCCTTTCTTGTATGCGTTTGCTACCAAATGGAAACGGAAAGTGAATTAAGTTAAATGTACGCATTAGTCTTTTGAATTATGGCCAACAAGTTGAATGAGGCCGGAGGAGCAAACCCAAGAGTGGACCATATCACTTGGGTGGTTATCCTAGTATGATGATAGGTTGCCAGTTTCTACACCATGATGTTCTGATGGGTGCGCTTATTTGGGCACCAGTACAAAGACCCGTCTACGTTCTTCTCTTCTTAAAGATAAAGCGAAAAGTGGCAGAGCCAAATTGAAACTCTTATCTAACCTTGTCTTCCTGGGTTGGGAGAATGCACCCCGCCTCGGCATTTGAAGAGGGGAGTGCCAAATAGGCGAAATGAAAGGTCACCGAATGATGAAAAGCCCAAGTAGAAGTAAAAAGCGATCTCATCCGTAAGTCTAAGTTCTAAGAAAGAAGCGGAGGAGAAACTTACGTTATACGAGCTATTTCAACTCTAATAAAAGAACTTCTGAACCGAAGAGGCACAGTTTTGAATGGGACAAGCTCAAGACCTTGGCAGCAACGCATTACTTGACGAATACGAGTCGTATAACCTCGCTTTTGATACATAGTCATTGGAAATTTTGATTAGAAAAGAGGGGATTTATGCGCAGGTCACTAAACGATGACCTTGGGGTAGTTGAGAAGTACATATCACGTGTAAGTCACGTTTGTGAAGAACCCTCACTCGACTTTTAGGCTGAAGAAAATAAGCTGCAGCCACATCGTCACAATAAGAATTCGAAGCTCGTATCGCCCTCGAAAATATCGTACCACCTTTCACCAATGTTTTCTTTTTAGAAAAGACAGCTGCAGAATCCGGAAAGGGGAACTTGGCAACTTGGCCTACCGTATCATACCGCCAAATGAGGTACTTCGAAATGGGGATCCCCGACGACAGTCTATTTATGCAGCTGGCAGAAAAATGATGCAAAATGAGAGACTCGAACTCGTGTTTATGCACGGTGAATGGCATGTTTAGCTGAGAACGAGTTGGGAGGTCCGAGGGGGGAACCAATAAATATGAGAATGGAGGGGTAACCTCGATGCAACCACCATCTCAACCCCATCACGACAAATCCCAAAGCATACCAGATTATCCAAGATTTTAGTGGCCTACAGAGCATGTTTACGCACACATTCGACTGCGACAACAACACAGCAACTGGGACAGGCGGTTCTCTCCTGAATTGAAAACCTTCGTGAGTCTTGGATAGGGATTAGGAGGTGGGCGCATCAGAAGGGGAGCATGCGCAACGACTCAAAAGGCACAAAAACGGGACCGAGACCCGGAACCCGCGAGGTGGTCAAGAGTGAAATATGTGGGCCGGAAAATATCGTAGCTTCCCCTTCCATTTCCACAACAGGAGTCACGATCAGATCATCAGATGAGAACTGTGAGAGACAAGTCTACGTCACCGCGTGTGTTTGTGAAGGATTTCTTGAATCAAAAGTCTGGGGAAGCGTGCCACACGAATCCCTACGAGCTTTTTACAACAACTGCGATCAACCTTGTGAGCGAAACAAGAATATATGGGGTCAACTGTCCGATCAGGGTGGCGTTGTCAATGTGACCCATCTGTACAGTATTGATCAGCATGATCTACTCCAGATTTTGGTCCCAACTTCATGCCCCTCAACCCTGGTAAATGCTCCCGACGATGTCTATATTTGCTCTCGCTTAGGTGTTTCTGCCTGCATGCCTGCAGAAGAAATACACGAAATGAAAAGATGCATTTGGCTGACTTTGGTGTCAGCAACACAATGTCTTTGTTATACCACCTTACCTTAGACATTCTTTTACTTGAAGGAAATCTTGTGGGTTACAGAATTATTTTCCGAGTTCTTTTCTTGCCGCTTCCACGCTTTGGTCACAGCATTTGTGCTGAATATGACGGGCCGTTCCAGCGAACGGCAAGCCAATTGGGTCAGGCGTCGAGGGATATCCCTTGAAGGGGGTGCTCAAAATTGAAATCAGTCTGTCAGCCCCATACTTCTTGAAGATGCACGTCCTCTTGGCTTGCAGCCAAATCACCCACTTAATCAAAGATTGATTTGCGTTAGTCCACATGCGTTGTCTGTGCAGGTTGAGGGTAGGGATTGCTAGCGACGATCTTCAATAATACATAGAGCTTCATGTTCCTCAACTTTTTTCTGCCTCCACACTCGTCACTGAACTATTTCTTCACTGAAAAGTTTACTCGAACAGTCAGCCGCAGTCCTTCGTTTATCTGCGTCAAAACAAGTTTCACCATCTAATACCTTAATTATTTACACCCCGGAATTCAATATCTAATTAATCATGAAATACTCAACTGTCCTTGTTGGAGGCTTGGCTTCTATCGCCAGCGCCCACTCTGTCGCCAGAGATGCCAATGCAGTCGTTCCACAATTGTTGGGCGGGAGAAAGTTTCTTTCTGAGATGAAGGCTCGAGGGTTCCTGCCAGAAGCAGCTATTCCGGCTCGTACCGAAGCCAAACGTGAAGTTGGGCAGGTGGTGGAGAGACAAAATGTCGACGGACAGTGCGGTCCTGGATTTGGAACGTGTACTACAGGATGCTGTTCTGGTGCTGGGTAATTCTTCCTTGCGGTTTTGGGGTATTATAATTGAAGGCATGGACTAATGAAATTGACTAGATGGTGCGGAACTACCGAAGAATACTGCGCTGCCCCAGACTGCCTATTTCAATATGGACCCGACTGCGATGCAAACAAAATCCCATCGGGAGCATCTACTGCGAACATCGCTAGAACCAAAGTTGGAAGTGTTGAGTATGGTGGAACTGGAATCTACGATTGTGCCGTTGCTGGAGGTAAGCACAAACTGTCTAGAATTGGATTCAGATGCTTACCTTTCAACCAGATATTGCCCTTACTTTCGATGATGGACCATACTTATACACAAATGATTTGTTAGACAAACTAGCTGTTTACGGAGCAAAAGCCACTTTCTTCATCAGTATGCCAAAAATATCCAATGTGAATGACACGTGTACTAACCACAATTTAGCTGCAAACAATCTTGGAAAAGGCCCGATTGATACCACTACACAATGGTCAGATGTAATCAAGCGTATGGCAGCAGAGGGCCACCAAATTGCATCCCACACTTGGTCTCATCAAAACTTGACCTCTTTGGACCCTACCACTTTCGACAACCAAATCATTCACAATGAAATGGCTTTCAGAAACATTCTCGGATATTTCCCAACATATATGAGACCTCCTTATTCGGAATGCAACAGCACTTGCAGTGCCCGTCTCGCAAACCTTGGATACCATGTTACCTGTAAGTATATTTCTGGACAGAGCTTGTCTTTCTCCACACCCAAGTAACTCCCGGGAAAGCAGGATTGATTTATGCTAATATCTACCTAGACTTTGATTTGGATACCGCTGGATACTTGAACCCTTCCGCAGAATTGATCCAGAACTCCAAGAACATCTGGGATGCTGCTGTCAACCCATCCGACCCTGCCACGCAATCATTCTTGCAGATTGAACACGATATCCAATATTACAGTGTTTACAACCTTACCGACTATATTCTTGCTTCTATGAAGTCCAAGGGATACAAGGGTGTCACCGTTGGTGATTGTCTTGCTGATCCACAAGCCAACTGGTATCGTGCCGCTGGTGGAACTGTTCCAACTGGGACTGCCACAGCAACCGCGCCAGCTTCTACTTCTACCAGTGGATTAGCTGTCAGCACTGATGGAACTTGCGGGAAAACCACTACATGCCAGGGCTCCACCTTTGGCAATTGTTGTTCCCAGTATGGTTGGTGTGGCAGCACTACTGACCACTGCTTACCCGCAAATGGCTGCCAAACTGGATTCGGAACTTGCACTGGTTCAAGCACCACGACAAAGGTATGTTTGTATTTTCCCTTTTGCTTTCAAATCAAGAGTGGCTATTAGGCCACCAATGATCAAGCTCAACGAGCTCCTTTCCCCCAAGATCAAGACTGAAGTAACCCCCCCCCCCTCAAGAAGTCAAGCACGTCCTTTAAAGCCACGTCGTCTTCCAAATCTTCTTCCACTTCCAAAACCTCTACTTCTGTCTCGAAAGTCGCTACTACTGCCAAGAGCACTTCAACGACAACCAAAACTCTTACCTCATCAAAATCTAACACTTCCACAAAGCCTCCTACCGTTACCCCAACAAAACCAGCGTCAAGCATATCCGTCGATGGATCTTGCTCTAGCTCAATCACATGCGTTGGATCAACCTTCGGTAACTGCTGCTCCCAGTATGGCTACTGGTAAGTCCTCTTCCCTTTGTGAACTCGTATTCTTAGTGGAGTTTCGTCCTTGCTCTCGGCTCCTGATCCGACGGAAAAAAACATCCACTAATTTTTCGCAGTGGATCGACGAGTGATTATTGTGGAACTGGATGCAACCCACTTGGAGGAACTTGCACATAAAGTGTTCAATATTGTATAGTGAACGATGTTTATAAGCATGAAGGGAACTCAAAATGAGGGGGTCTATAAAAAAAGGCGGAAAATATAGGACGGTAGTAATCTTTTTAACAATGTAGCTAGTATTTTAATGAATCTACGATAATACAACTTTCCTTTCTCATGCCGTTTTAGCTTGCTATGACAGAATTGTGAGGTAGAACAAATACATTGATCACTGCCTGCCACTTTCCTCTTGGCTTATCATTGTGCTTTCGCAAGAGGAACTTTCTTCGCACTACCCTTGCTTCGCACTACCCTTGTGTCTTTCAAACCCCTTTACTTCCACAATTGATCACTTCACAAACATCCAAAGTGACAAATGACGTAACTGCCCTGGTGAAATCTCCACGACCACCATATTTCTCTTTTCAGTCAAATACATAGAAATCCCATACAAAATGGTGCTCCTAATAGGAGCCAACACATACACACTTCAACTATCAAAATCTCAACCCTCAAGTCTCAAGCTCCGAGTTGCGTTCAAGTTGACTACTACGGCATCCTGAATACACCAAAAAGTCGGATTGACTAAATCGTAAATAGTAAATCGCAAATCGTAAATCGTAAATCGTAAAGCTTAGATTTTTAAGTATATAGCCCTTTAGAGCTAAATTACAAATCGTAAATCGTAAATCGATAAACGTAGATTTTTTAGAGGCTATTTAGACGTAAATCGAAAAGCTTAAATCGGTAATCTTAAAGCTTAAAGTGAGGGTATTCGTAATTCGTAATACTTAAATTATAAGGCTTAAATCGCAAAATTCAAGTGTAAGCGAGGGTAGAAAGTGGAAGGTAATATAGTATATATATGTCTATTAAATATATACGTATTATAATCGCTCGACGCTTACTTTCTATTAATATATACTACTTAGTACTATGCTAAATATAAGTGTAATATGACTTTAAATCTATTATCTAAAATATTATAAATTATCAAAAGTAATATATATACTTAGTATAAACGATGACGTTATATAAGTATCTAATAAATAGGAGAGGAAAAGAGATAATTATATAATAGCACGCTATCCTAGATTATTATATAATAGCTAGATTATTATATAACAGCTAGATTATTATATAACAGTACTATTCTAAATTATTAGTATTTATAAAACTGCTAATATCTCTAAGCAGTGCTAATACCTCTAATACCCCTAGAGCCGAGATTATAAATAACCGATACTTATATAAGCGAAGTACTAAAGGTATTAATATCTAATATTTATATATAGAAGGGATTAAGATTTAGATATTATATATTTAGCTTTTTAAAGGATTAGAGGTTATATATTTAGCTTTTTAGCTCTTATTATTTAGTATTAGCTATATTAAGTAGAGCTTAGTTATTATTATTATTAAAACTTAGAAGCTTCTAACCTTCTTATATATAGACGTTTATATTTAATATAGTAGAGAGATAGTTATTATTTTCTTTTATATTAGTACCTAGTATCTATATACGTTATTCTATTATATATACTCCTATATACTTCTACTATAGTTATATATATTTTATACTATTATATAAAAATAATAACTCTTCTTTACTAATAATAGTCTTAATAATATCTCTTTTTAAGCTTATTACTACTCCTTATTTAGAAGTTAATTTATACTTAATTTAGAATATTATAATAATATCCTTATATAACTAGATAATTAGAGACTATCTAGATAGCTAGTAATAGTAGGGTTTATTATCTATATAGATAGCTAGTAAAAATTATATTTTAATATATATTAAGAGATTAGAATATACTAAGTATTTCTTAAGAGTCCTAATAACTCTAGATTTAGTAAATAAGCTAACTTATAATAGTTATCTAGAAGGCTTTTAAATTTAATCCTACTCTTCTCTCTTTTAATTTAATATTTAATATATTAGAATCTAGAGTAACTCCTAGTCCCTTCTAAGCTCTACTTCTAAGTATAGAGCGCTCTTTTAAGGAATAAAGTTAAGCCTTTATTAAAAGGTCTCTAACTTAATACTATATCTCTAAGAATAGTAAGAAGCTTAAGAATAATAAAGGTAAAGGCCTAGTACTTAGAAGCTAAAGAGATTAATAAGACTTCTCTAATATAGACGAGATATAAGGTATAATCTAAGTTATAGAGGCTAAGAATTAAGAAAAAGAATAGAGAATTTTAAAGTAAGATAATTAGATTACTTAATTATTAGACCTAGTATAATAAATTAGTTAATAACTACTAAATAATAACTAAAGTCTAAGTCTTATCTAACTTATATAAATACTTTCTTCTACTTCTTTAAACTACTATTATAAGTAAAACTCTACTTTTAATATTCTTTCTTTAAAATAACCTACTTTATACTTATAATCTAAAAGTACTTTAAAAGCCTTTTAACCTATTAAAAGTAAGATTATAGAAAAAATTAAACTTTTAGATAATAGCGTTTTACCTATATATAAGTAATAGAGAATATTAATATATAATTAACTCTATATAAATACTAACTATTATTAAACGCTTTTAACTTATAAAACTCTTATTTAGAGGATAATAATAAAACTTACTTAGAACTACTTAGAGCTTTAATATAAGTCTAATATAAGTAAGATAGTATTTAAAGACTATAAAGAAATAATTAAGCTTCTTAATACCTACTATCTAATAAGTTATAAGAAGAAGGATACCTAAAATATATTTTAGTCTTTTTAGATAAGATAAAAGAGTTATATAAGAGAAAGTTTTATAGAATTTAAAAGTTACTTTTTAAGTATAATAATACTTAGAGAAGTATTTAAGTAAGATAAGTTTTACTATATATAAGATAAACTTATATCTTAGCTCTAAACCTAATTAGTTAATAGTAAGAGATACTAGAATACTAACTTTAATAAGATAGTAAAAGACCTATTATTTATAAATAAAGAATAATACTATAATACTAAGTTATATATAACTAGTATAATAAGTATTAAAAAACCTATTATAATAAGCTTATTATACTAAAAGCTTAATACTAACTAAACCTTATCTAGTTCTTTAATAAAACCCTTACTACTCTTATATAAACTTTATACTACTTCTTAAAAAACTTCTTAATCTCCTAAACCCTCTTCTACTAGTAAAAGATTAAAGACTTCGTTTATAGACTAACTCCTTATTAGTATAAAGTATTATAATTATAGAAAACCTAGGTATATTAAACTTAACTATTCTAATCTACCTAGTATTAATAAGATAAAGGAGAATAATTAACTTAAAAAAGAATAACTATTTAAAGAGTATTCTAACTCTAATCTAAGTTAGAAGGAAAATAAAAAAGCCTAGATAAAAATACCTTCCTAGGTTTATATAAATATAATCTATCTAAACTTAACCTTTTTAAGCTTATAAAAGGAAAATAGTTCCTTATAAATACTACTCTTAGTATATAAGGATATAGTATTAAAATATAAGCTTTAGTAGATATAGGAGTAAATAGATACTTATTTTTAAATTAACCTCTAGCTTTATAATTATTAAAAGTAATAGGTTTAAAGATTTAGAAACTATTTTATTTAGTATTTATTTATAGATATAATAATAATACTAAAAGCTAAGTAAATTAGTTTATATAACTATATTTAAATATAGATAAACGTTATATTTATAACTACCTCTTTATTAACTTAGACCTTAAATAATAAAACCTAATTATTAATAATAAGTAGTTAAACTATTTTAAAGTTCTTCTTAACTTCTTAAAGAACTAGATTACTTAGCTAACTAAATACTCTTTAACTCCCTACTATAGTAAGGAAATTTTACTTTCTCTTTCTAGCTAAAACTAGAAACCTTTTTTAAATTACTAGTTAAATATAAACTAAAGAGAATATACTATTTAGTAATAAGAAAGATATAAAAAGAGTAGACTTATAAATATAGCTAAGTTATCTCTTTTATTTATAATAATACCTTTTAAAATTTTAATATCTAATTTTAGTTTAAAGCTTCTATAAACTACTAGTATAGTCTTAAAAGGCTAGACTCTATACTTCTTTATTTATAAAATAAGTACTAATATAATATATTATAATATAAAATAGTCTAATTTAGAATTTTATATAATAAGCCTCTATAAGCTAGATTAGGTTATTAATAAGAGATTAGCCTCTCTCTAAGATAATAATAAGATAAGAGCTCTAATATAAGCCTAACTCTTAAAGTATTACTTATTCTATAAAGACGTATTCTTAAAAGTAGCTTCTAATAAGCTTCCTCCTTACTATAAATATAATTATAAGATTACTTTAAATAAGCTACTTCTTAACTCCTTTTTACCTCTATATTAATAGTTAACTATAGAGCTTAAAGCTATAAAAGAGTATCTTATAAAGAACTTAGATAAAGGGTTTATTATTAATAGTAATAGCTCTTTTATCTCTCTTATATACTTTATTAAAAAGGCTAATAGTAATAAGTTATAATTCTATATTAATTATAAAAAGCTAAACGTTCTAACCTAAAACAATCCCTATCTAATCCTTTATATTAATAAGCTCTTTTCTAAGATAAGAATAGCTAAAATCTTTACTAAATTAGATATTAGATAAGCTTTCTATTATATCTAAATAGACTTTAACTTAGAAGAGATAACTACGTTTAGAACTAGGTATAATATATATAAATATAAGGTCCTCCTTTTTAGACTTTATAATAGCTCTACTATCTATTAATATTATATAAATAACGTCTTAATTAACTATTTAGATAACTTCTATATTATCTACTTAGATAATATTTTAATTTATTTAAATACTATTAAAGAATATAAGAAATAGGTTAAGAAGGTTTTAAATTAGCTTTAAGAAGTAGGACTTTAAGTAGATATTAAGAAAAGTAAATTTAGTATTACTAAAGTTAAATACTTAAGATTTATCTTAACTATAAAAAGACTTAAAGTTAATCTAGAAAAAGTAAAGCCTTTATAAAACTAGGTCTAATCTAATACTATAATAGGTATAAAGTCTTACTTAGAGTTTATAGGATTCTATAGATAATTTATTAAAGGTTATACTAAAATTACTAAACTCTTAACTATAATAATATACTTTATAAAGCTGTTTCTATAAACACCTAAATATAATAAAGCTTTTAAAGTACTAAGGACCTAGCTACTTACTATATAAACCTTATACTACTTTAACTCTAATTATAATATAAAGGTAGAAATAGACTCCTTAAAAGGAGTAATAGTAGATATATTCTTATAATAATATAATAGCCTTTAATACCTTATTAGGTTCTACTTATATATCTTAGTCAGCTATAAATCGAACTAGGAGATCTATAATAAAGAGCTATCTACTATTATAAAAGCTTTTAAGAAATAGTACCTTAAACTTATATTATATTAGAAGTATATTAATATATATTTAAATTATAGATTATTAGAATACTTTATAATAACTAAGCTACTTATAGCTAAGTAAGTCTAATAAATAGAGTTTCTATTAGACTTTAACTTCTAGATTTAATTTATATCTAAGAAGAGTAATTAAAAAGTAGATATATTAACCTAATATAAATAAGATCTAAAAACTTATAATTAAGCTAAAGTAGATAGCTACTTATATACTCTTTTAATACTTAATTATTTAAACCTTTAAATTAATACTAAACTTATTTAAACCTTTTTATAAGAATAGTCTACCTCTCTTAATATAATTTAGTTAGATAATATTCTAGAAATAAGTTTAGATATAATTTAGAAGTTAAAAGAAGATAACTTATACTCTTTTTAAAAAGAACGTTATAAACTTCTAAATAGATACTACCTCTTATTAAATAATTTACTATTTTTTAAAGATTAACTTTATATTTAAAAGAATACTAAACTCTATATAAAACTAATCTAAGAAGTCTATAACTAAGTATCTAGTACTTATTTAAGTATAAAAAAGATATACTAGTTATTAGTATAATACTACTACTAGGCTAGAATGTTTTTAGACTATAGAAGGTATATAGGGAATTATTAAGCCTATAAATACTCTTATTCTTAATAAACTAAGTAATAAGGCTTTCTTTACCCTCTATCTATACTTAACTATTCTATATAATATTTATATATAGACTTTAAATTATTTTTAAAAGATAAACATAGATTTAATACTATATTAGTATTTATTAACTAACTTAGAAAGGATTTAGTATTAATACTCTATTATTTAACTATAGATATTAAAGAACTAGCTAAACTCTTTATTTAATAGATTTACTATTTTAGCTACTACTCTAAATTAATTATATCTAATTAAGGACTTTAATTTATATTATTATTTTAGACTAAATTTTATTAAATAATTAGTATTAAGCTTAAGCTTAGTACTATCTACTATAAATAGATAGATAGATAGATAGAGATAATAAACTAATATATTAATTAGAGACTAAGGCCTTTTATAACCTACTATTAAGATAACTAGAATAAATTAATCCTTTTAATAAATAGAGTATAAATAATACTTCTATACTTATTTATTAGTATAACCCTTTATTAGCTTAAGTTTAGACTTAACTTAAAAACTTTATAGAACTAGAATATACTAAAGACTTCTATTCTTTAGAAACGACTTAACTATAATAAAGTAGTAAAAGTAGCTTAATATATATACTCTACTTAGAGAATAGCTAAAAATAATATAAGTAAGGCTTAGAAAAAGATAGAGGATAGTATAAACTAGTACTAAAGAGCTATTAACTAAGACGTTAGAGATAAAGTCTACTTATTTATTAAGAATCTTAAGATAAATTATTCTAGCTAAAAGCTTACTAAATAGTAGATAGGACCTTTTAAAATATTAGAAAGTATAAGATACTTCTATAAGCTAAAACCTCTTAAAAGCTTATTAATTTATAATATTTTTACTCTTAATATACTTTTAAAAGATTTAAACACCTCTCTACTAAGATAAGAGGCTCTAAAGCCTCTACTAAATATTATTAAAGGTATATAAGAATAAGAGGTATAAGAAATACTTAGTAGTAAACTTTTTAGAAGATAGCTATAATACTAGGTAAAATAGGTTAGATATAATTTAAATCTTGCTTAGTATTTTATAGATAATTTTTAGGGTTTACTATATTATCTAAGAGACTTTTATACTAAATATCTAGAAGAGCTAAAACTATCTTAACACCTCTTTAAATAGCTTAATATATAGGAATTAGATAAGAATTAAGTAAAAGAGTTAATTTATAAAACTCTATTAATACTCTCTAATTCTAGTTACTCTTAATAAAGAACTTATAATAAAAACCTAAGATAAAATACTAACTAGTAAGAATGTTTAAAATTAATAAAGTAAAGAACTAAGACTAAGTTACTACTAAAACAGGGCCTACTAACTCTCTCTAAGCTATAGCCTCTCTTTCTTTTAACTTATTATCCTTCTCTCTACTCTTCTAAGTATAAAGAGCCTAAATTAGCTCTTCTTCTACTACCTCCTTCTTATAAGAACGCTTCTTACCTTAGTAACCTCTTATAACTAGCTTTAAGAAAGACGCTTATAAACTCTTTAGATAGGCTTTAAAAAGGACCTAAACCTAGGTTTAGATAGAGGTCCTACCCTTTATAGTATAGTATAAGAACTATTAAATATTAATAACTAAAACCCTTATAATAAGTAAGAGGTACTTATAATAACCTTAGTATAAAGTGCTTAAGTCTCTTTTAAAAGAGTAAACTATACCTTTAAGCTATTCTTTAGTACCTTTATACTAGTAATAACTAATATCTTATCTAAGGCTTTTATAGCCTTCTTAACCTCTCTCTTCTCCTCCTTACTTTAAAGCTTATTAAACTCTTTCCTAATAAACTATAATAACTACCTAAGTTAGAATAGATTTAGTATATATTTAAGATTAAACTTACTAGGATATATATAGTATTTTACTCTATATAGTACTTATACTTCTTTAACTTTAGCTTCTTAAAAGTATATATATAATCTCTGTTCTAAGATTTTATCTAAAGGTATTAAACGTAGTAGACTTAGTAGGTAGCTAGAAGTATACTAGGAGAATATAGAAGAGGTATTTTACTATATTAGATTAGCTCTAAATTAGGTTTAATTAAAGAGAGAAGAACTTACTTTTATATATATATATATAATATATATATATATTCTAGGAGATAAGTTAGTATATAAGAATATACTTAATTAGAAGGTATTCTTACTATTTATATTATTTAGATAAAAAGAAAAGAAGAAGAGAAGTAAGAATTAGTAAAAGTTGTCTACTAATATACTACTTATAATAATAGCTATTGTTTTACGATTATTATTTATTACTTAATAATTACTATTATAATATATAATAATAGTAAGAATATAATAACTCTATAGTAGTATACTGCTTTCTATCTATTAGCTAATTATTAGCTTCTCTTCTATTCGTATCTTATTATTATATAATATATAGTAGTAAATAAAGAGTAATTAGCTCTTAAATAATAATATTACTAGTCACTAACTCTACTCTAACTACTAGATACTATAATAATAAGATAAAAGTTATATTCTTTATAATAAAAAGATAAATAATACTTTAATTAACCTGATACTATATTAATTAATAACTAAAGACTTAAGACAAGTCTTTTTAAAAGAAGGGAAATATAATAGCACGCTATTCTAGATTATTATATAATAGCTAGATTATTATATAATAGCTAGATTATTATATAATAGTACTATTCTAAATTGTTAGTATTCGTAAAACTGCCGATACCTCTAAGTAGTGCTAATACCTCTAATACCTCTAGGGCTAAGATTATAAATAACCGATACTTATATAAGCGAAGTGCTAAAGGTATTAATATCTAACATTTATATATAGAAGAGATTAAGATTTAGATATTATATATTTAGCTTTTCAAAGAATCAGAGGTTATATATTTAGCTTTTCAGCTCTTATTATTTAGTATTAGCTATATTAGGCAGAGCTTAGTTATTATTATTATTAGAACTTAGAAGCTTCCGACCTTCTTATATATAGACGTTTATGTTCGGTATAGTAGAGAGACAGTTATTGTTTTCTTCTATATTAGTGCCTAGTATCTATATATGTCATTCTACTATACGCACTCCTATATGCCTCTACTATAGTTATATATATTTCGTACTATTATAAATTAAGACTTTTAATACTATAACTATAGCTGTAATTTAACCTAAAAGTAAGAGACGCTAAGCCTAATTAGGCAATTAGTATACGATTAGTAAAGTAGTGCTTAAAGTGCTTAAATAATCTTAAATTATAATTATTTAGACACTTTAGTAAAGAGAGTAAAAGGAGGGGTAAAGGTAGTAAAAAGTGACTAAAAAGTAGTAATAAAATTAAGATATTATAGATAATCCTTCTAATATCTATACCTAAAGTATCTATTACTATATACTCTTACTTCTTATCTCTCTTCTTATTATACTTATTATATATAATCTTAACCTTTTTAGTAGTATAAGAGAGTCGATTAGTAAGAGTTATTTAAGAGAGAGTATCTCCTTTCTTTCTTTTTAAATTAAAGCTATTTATAAAAGCGATTATAGTAGTAGATATTGTTTTACTTACTAGCGTATTTGTAGATATAAGAGGAGTAGGTAAGAGTAAATTAGAGACTCTCTTATCGAGCTCTTAATCGAGTTTTAATTACTCTTCTTTATTAATTAATTCGAGCCTATCTTTAGTAATAGTAGTATTAATATCTATATATAATTAAGTATTAAGATCTCTTATAATTTACTTATCTATATCTACTTATTATTATACTACCTTATTTACTCTCTTTAGTATATTTAACTTAATAGGTACTATTAAGCTCTTCTTCTCCTTATCTCTTATAAGAGGCGATAGCGAGTATAAGCCTAGAGTTAATACTCCTTTACTATTAGTATCCTCTCTTATATCTATATCTATATCTTTACTTCTTATATTACTCTTAGAACTATCTTTAGAATTATTATCTCTATTATCTTTCTCTTCTAAATAAGCGGTAATAATTATAGAGTAGTCTTCTAGATAAGTAGCGATAATTATAGAGCAGTCTTCTAAGTATATAGTAATAATTATAAATATCTCTAGAAGATTATCTAATTCTAAATCGTCTACTAATATTACACTTACTCTAGTACTAGTACTATCCTCTAGTAATAGTATAAGCCTAGTATCTCTCTCTCTATCTTAAGTATTATCTTTAAGTATAATAGGCTTGTTATTAGGTACCTTAATAGGCGCTAAGAGTTAAAGTGGAATTAGTAGCTCTTAGGTATCTTATAAAGGCGTAATAGATTACCTCTTTTTAGAAGATTAAGGCTTATTATTAGTATAGCTATTAAATACTATATATACTTTATAGTACTTTTTATTAGTAGAACCTTTTAGTAAATTAAAGTATTATATAAGAGCTTATACGTCGTCTATCTCCTTATAATCTATAGTACTTAATTACTCGGCTTTTCTCTTTCTAATAGTAACGTTTATAACTAGAAAGACGTCTTCTACCTTATGAGTAAGGAGTAGTATATTAATAGAATCCTATCTACTAGAAGTAGAGATTATATAGTAGATATCTTCTAAGAGCTTAATAGTAAACCTTTTAGCTTATATATTCTAGAGTACTAATTTAAAGTTAAATAGATTCTTAGAGTTACTAGTAGGTAAGTAAGGTACTTAAAATAGAAAGTTATTATTAATTTATACTCTAACTATTTTACTACGTTATACTATAGAAGTATATATAATCGTAGAGATACTCTTAGTAGTAGAGAAGTCCTTAATACTCGTTATATATATATAGATATATAGAGCTACTTAAATATAGATTTTAGTAATAGAGATAGGCTTTGGCGCTCTATAGATTAGAGAAGAAGTGTGATAGTATACTATCCTGGATTATTATATAATAGCTAGATTATTATATAATAGTACTATCCTGAATTATTAGTATTTGTGAAACTGCTAATACTCTTAAGTAGTGCCGATACCTCTAATACTCCTAGAGCTAAGATTATAAATAACCGATACTTATATAAGCGAAGTATTAAAGGTATTAATATCTAATATTTATATATAGAAGGGATTAAGGTTTAGATATTATATATTTAGCTTTTTAAAGGATTAGAGATTATATATTTAGCTTTTTAGCTCTTATTATTTAGTATTAGCTATATTAGATAGGGCTTAGTTATTATTATTATTAGAACTTAGAAGCTTCTAACCTTCTTATATATAGACGTTTATATTTAGTATAGTAGAAGGATAGTTATTATTTTCTTTTATATTAGTACTTAGTATTTATATATATTATTCTACTATATATACTTCTATATACCTCTACTATAGTTATATATATTTTATACTATTATATAAAAATAATAACTCTTCTTTACTAGTAATAGTCTTAATAATATCTCTTTTTAAGCTTATTACTACTTCTTATTTAGAAGTTAATTTATACTTAATTTAGAATATTATAATAATATTCTTATATAGCTAGGTAATTAGAGACTACTTAGATAACTAGTAATAGTAGAGTTTATTATTTATATAAATAGCTAGTATAAATTATATTTTAGTATATGTTAAGAGATTAGAATATACTAAGTATTTCTTAAGAGTCTTAATAACCCTAGATTTAGTAAATAAGCTAACTTATAATAGTTATTTAGAAGGCTTTTAAATCTAATCTTACCTTCTCCTCTTTCTAATTTAATATTTAATATATTAGAATCTAAAGTAACCTCTAGTCTCTTCTAAGCTCTACTCTTAAGTATAAAGCACTCTCTTAAGAAATAAAGTTAAGCTCTTACTAAAAGGTCTCTAACTTAGTATTATACCTTTAAGAATAGTAAGAAACCTAAGAATAATAAAAGTAAAGGCTTAGTACTTAGAAGCTAGAGAGATTAATAAGACTTCTCTAATATAAACGAGATATAAGGTATAATCTAAGCTATAGAAGCTAAAGATTAAGAAAAAGAATAGAGAATTTTAGAGTAAGATAATTAGATTACTTAATTATTAGACCTAGTATAGTAAATTAGTTAATAACTACTAAATAATAACTAAAGTCTAAGTTCTATCTAACTTATATAAATATCTCCTTCTATCTCTTTAAACTACTATTATAAGTAAGACTCTACTCTTAATATTCCTTTCTTAAAATAACCTACTCTATACTTATAACTTAAAAGTATCTTAAAAGCCTTTTAACTTATTAAAAGTAAGATTATAGAAAAAATTAAACTTTTAAATAATAGTATTTTATCTATATATAAGTAATAGAGAATATTAATATATAATTAACTTTATATAAATACTAACTATTATTAGACGCTTTTAACTTATAAAGCTTTTATTTAAGAGATAATAATAAAACTTACTTAAAACTACTTAGAGCTCTAATATAAGTCTAATATAAGTAAGATAGTATTTAAAAACTATAAAGAGATAATTAAGCTTTTTAATACTTATTATTTAATAGGTTATAAGAAGGAAGATACTTAGAATACTTTTTAGTCTCTTTAGATAGAATAGAAGAGTTATATAGAAGAAAGTTTTATAAAATTTAAAAGTTGCTTTTTAAGTATAGTAATACTTAGAGAAGTATTTAAGTAAGATAAGTTTTATTATATATAAGATAAACTTATATCTTAGCTCTAAACCTAATTAGTTAATAGTAAAAGATACTAGAATACTAACTTTAATAAGATAATAAAAGACCTATTATTTATAAATAAAGAATAATACTATAATACTAAGTTATATATAACTAGTATAATAAGTACTAAAAAACTTATTATAATAAGCTTATTATACTAAAAGCTTAATATTAACTAAACCTTATTTAGTTTTTTAATAAAACCCTTACTACTCTTATATAGACTTTATATTACTTCTTAAAAAACTTCTTAATCTCTTAGACCTTCTTCTACTAATAAAAGATTAAAGACTTTATTTATAAACTAACTCCTTACTAGTATAAAGTATTATAATTATAAGAAACTTAAGTATATTAAGTCTAACTATTCTAATCTACTTAGTATTAATAAGATAGAGAAGGATAATTAACTTAAGGAAGAATAACTATTTAAAAAGTACTTTAACTCTAATCTAAGTTAGAAGGAAAACAAAGAAGCCTAGATAAAAATACCTTCTTAAGCTTATATAAATATAATCTATCTAGACTTAATCTTTCTAAGCTTATAAGAAGAAAATAGTTCCTTATAAATACTACTCTTAGTATATAAGGATATAGTATTAAAATATAAGCTTTAGTAAATATAGAAGTAAATAGGTACTTATTTCTAAATTAACCTCTAGCCTTATAATTATTAAAAGTAATAGGTTTAAAGATCTAGAAACTACTTTATTTAGTATTTATTTATAAATATAATAATAATACTAAAAGCTAGGTAAATTAGTTTATATAACTATATTTAAATATAGATAAATATTATATTTATAATTACTCCTTTATTATCTTAAACCTTAGATAATAAGACTTAATTATTAGTAATAAGTAGTTAAACTATTTTAAAGTTCTTCTTAATCTCTTAAAGAACTAGATTACTTAGCTAGCTAAATACTCTTTAACTTCTTATTATAGTAAGGAAATTTTACTTTCTCTTTCTAACTAGAACTAGAAACCTTTTTTAAATTACTAGTTAAATATAAACTAAAGAGAATATACTATTTAGTAATAAGAAAGATATAAAAAAAGTAAACTTATAAATATAGCTAAGTTATTTCTTTTATTTATAATAATATCTCTTAAAATTTTAATATCTAATTTTAGTTTAAAGCCTTTATAAACTACTAGTATAGCTTTAAAAGGCTAGACTCTATACTCTTTTATCTATAAAATAAGTACTAATATAATATATTATAATATAAAATAGCTTAATTTAGAATTTTATATAATAAGCTTTTATAAGCTAGATTAGGTTATTAATAAGAGATTAGCTTCTTTTTAAGATAATAATAAGATAAGAGCTCTAATATAGGCCTAACTCTTAAAGTATTACTTATTTTATAAAGACGTATTTTTAAAAGTAGCTTTTAATAAGCTTTCTTCTTATTATAAATATAATTATAAAATTACTTTAAATAAGCTACTTTTTAACTCTTTTTTACTTCTATATTAATAGTTAACTATAGAGCTTAAAGCTATAAAAGAGTATCTTATAAAGAACTTAGATAAAAGGTTTATTATTAATAGTAATAGCTTTTTTACTTCTTTTATACTTTTTATTAAAAAGGCTAATAATAATAAGTTATAGTTTTATATTAATTATAAGAAGCTAAATACTTTAATTTAAAATAATTCTTATTTAATCTCTTATATTAATAAGCTCTTTTCTAGAATAAGAATAGTTAAAATCTTTACTAAACTAGATATTAGATAAGCTTTCTATTATATTTAAATAGACTCTAACTTAGAAGAGATAACTATATTTAAAACTAAGTATAATATATATAAATATAAGGTCCTCTCTTTTAGACTCTATAATAGCCTTACTACTTATTAATATTATATAAACAATGTTTTAATTAATTATTTAAATAACTTTTATATTACTTACTTAGATAATATTTTAATTTATTTAAATACTATTAAAGAATATAAAGAATAAGTTAAAAAGGTTTTAAATTAGCTTTAAGAAGTAAGACTTTAGGTAAATATTAAGAAAAGTAAATTTAATATTACTAGAGTTAAATACTTAGGATTTATCTTAACTATAAAAGGACTCGAAGTTAATTTAGAAAAAGTAGAGCTTTTATAAAACTAGGTTTAACCTAATACTATAATAGGTATAAAGTCTTATTTAAGGTTTATAGAATTCTATAGATAATTTATTAAAGGTTATATTAAAATTACTAAACCTTTAACTATAATAATATATCTTATAGAGCTATTTCTATAAATACCTAAATATAATAAAGCTTTTAAAGTATTAAGGACCTAGCTACTTATTATATAAACCTTATACTACTTTAACTTTAATTATAATATAAAGGTAGAAATAGACTTCTTAGAAGAAGTAATAGTAGGTATATTTTTATAATAATATAATAGCTTTTAGTACTTTATTAAGTTCTACTTATATATTCTAGTTAGTTATAAATCGAACTAGGAGATCTATAATAAAGAGCTATCTACTATTATAAAAGCTTTTAAGAAATAGTACTTTAAACTTATATTATATTAGAAGTATATTAATATATATTTAGATTATAGATTATTAAAATACTTTATAATAACTAAGCTACTTATAGCTAAGTAAGTCTAATAGATAGAGTTTCTATTAGACTTTAACTTCTAGATCTAATTTATATTTAAAAAGAGTAATTAAAAAGTAGATATATTAACTTAATATAAGTAAGATTTAAAAACCTATAATTAAGCTAAAGTAGATAGTTACTTATATACTCTTTTAGTACTTAATTATTTAGACCTTTAAATTAATATTAAACTTACTTAGACCTTTTTATAAGAATAGTCTACTTCTCTTAATATAATTTAGTTAGACGATATTCTAGGAATAAGTTTAGATATAATTTAGAAGTTAAAGGAAAATAACTTATACTTCTTTTAGAAAGAATATTATTAACTTTTAGATAGATACTACTTTTTATTAGATAATTTACTACTTTTTAAAGATTAACTTTATATTTAAAAGAATACTAAACTCTATATAAAACTAATCTAAGAAGTCTATAACTAAGTATCTAGTACTTACTTAAGTATAAAAAAGATATACTAGTTATTAGTATAATACTACTACTAGGCTAGAATATTTTTAGACTATAGGAGATATATAAGGAATTATTAAGCTTATAAATACTCTTATCTTTAATAAACTAAGTAATAAGGCTTTCTTTACTCTTTACTTATACTTAACTATTTTATATAATATTTATATATAGACTTTAAATTATTTTTAAAAGATAAACATAGATTTACTACTATATTAGTATTTATTAATAGACTTAGAAAGGATTTAGTATTAATATTCTATTACTTAACTATAGATACTAAAAGACTAGCTAAACTCTTTATTTAATAGATTTACTATTTTAGCTATTACTTTAAATCGATTATATCTAATTAAAGACCTTAATTTATATTATTATTTTAAACTAAATTTTATTAAATAATTAGTATTAAGCTTAAACTTAGTACTACTTATTATAAATAGATAGATAGATAGATAGAGATAATAAACTAATATATTAATTAGAGACTAAGGCTTTTTATAATCTACTATTAAGATAACTAGAGTAAATTAATCCCTTTAATAGATAGAGTATAAATAATACTTTTATACTTATCTATTAGTATAACCTCTTATTAGCTTAAGTTTAGACTTAACCTAAAAACTTTATAGAACTAGAATATACTAAAGACTTCTATTTTCTAGAAATAACTTAATTATAATAAGGTAGTAAAAGTAGCTTAATATATATACTCTATTTAAGAGATAGCTAAAAATAATATAAATAAGGCTTAGAAAAAGATAAAGAATAGTATAAACTAGTACTAAAGAGCTATTAACTAGAATATTAGAGATAAAGTCTACTTATCTATTAAGAATCTTAAGATAAATCGTCTTAGTTAAAAGCTTACTAAATAGTAGATAAGACCTTTTAAAATATTAGAAAGTATAAAATACTCTTATAAGCTAAAACTTCTTAAAAGCTTATTAATTTATAATGTTTTTATCTCTAATATACTTTTAAAGGATCTAAATACTCCTCTACTAGAATAAGAGGCTCTAGAGCCTCTATTAGATATTATTAAAGGTATATAAGAATAGGAGATATAAGAAATACTTAGTAGTAGACTTTTTAAAAGATAGCTATAATACTAGATAAAATAGGTTAGATATAATTTAGATTCTACTTAGTATCTTATAAATAATTTTTAAGGTTTACTATATTATCTAAGAGACTTTTATACTAAATATCTAGAAGAGCTAAGACTACTCTAACACCTCTTTAAATAGTTTAATATATAGGAATTAGATAAGAATTAGATAAAAGAGTTAATTTATAATATAAATACTTTCTAATTCTAGTTACTTTTAATAAGAAACTTATAATAAAAACCTAAGATAAAACACTAACTAGTAGGAATATTTAAAATTAATAAAGTAAAGAACTAAGACTAAGTTACTACTAAAACAGGGCCTACTAACCCTCTCTAGGCTATAGCCTCTTCTTTCTTTAACTTATTATCCTTCTCTCTACCCTTCTAAGCGTAAAGAGTCTAAATCGGCTCTTCCTCTACTACCTCCTCCTTATAGAGACGCTTCTTACTTTAGTAACCTCTTATAACTAGTTTTAGAGAGGACGCTTATAAACTCTTTAAGTAGGCTTTAAAAAGGACTTAAACCTAGGTTTAAATAGAGGTCCTACTCTTTATAACATAGTATAAAGACTATTAAATATTAGTAACTAAAACTACTCTAATAAGTAAGAGGTACTTATAGTAATCTTAATATAAAGTGCCTAAGTCTTCTCTAAGAGAGTAAACTATACCTCTAAACTATTCTTTAGTACCTTTATACTAGTAATAACTAATACCTTATCTAAGGCCTTAGTAGCTTTCTTAACCTCTCTCTTCTCCTTCTTACTCTAAAGCTTATTAAACTCCTTTCTAATAAACTATAGTAACTATCTAAGTTAGAACGAATTTAGTATATATTTAGAATTAAACTTACTAGGATATATATAGTATTCTACTCTACGTAGTACCTATACTTCTTCGACTTTAGCTTCTTAAAAGTATATACGTAATCTCTATTCTAAGATTTTACCTAAAGGTATTAAATATAGTAGACTTAGTAGGTAGCTAGAAGTATACTAGGAGGATATAAAAGAGGTATTTTACTATATTAGATTAGCTTTAAATTAGGTCTAATTAAGAAGAGAAGAACTTACTTTTATATATATATATATAATATATATATATGTTTTAGGAGATAAGTTAGTATATAAGAATATACTTAATTAAAAGGTATTCTTACTATTTATATTATTTAGATGAAAAGAAAAGAAGAAGAGAAGTTAGAATTAAGGAAAAGTCGCCTACTAATATACTACTTATAATAATAGCTATTACTTTATAATTATTATTTATTACTTAATAATTACTATTATAATATATAATAATAGTAAGAATATAATAACTCTATAATAGCGTACTACTTTCTACTTACTAGCTAATTATTAGCTTCTCTTCTATTTATATCCTATTATTATATAGTATATAGTAGTAAATAAAGAGTAATTAGCTTTTAAATAATAATACTACTAGCTACTAACTCTATCTTAACTACTAGATACTATAATAGTAAGATAAGTTATATTCTTTATAATAAAAAGATAAATAATACTTTAATTAACCTAATACTATACTAATCGCTAACCGAAGACTTAGGACAAGTCTTTTTAAAGAAGAGAGGATATAATAGTATACTATCTTAGATTATTATATAACAGCTAGATTATTATATAATAGCACTATCCTA
Organism: Hymenoscyphus infarciens; assembly: GCA_001414345.1. Taxonomy (NCBI): domain Eukaryota; kingdom Fungi; phylum Ascomycota; class Leotiomycetes; order Helotiales; family Helotiaceae; genus Hymenoscyphus; species Hymenoscyphus infarciens. Next base: position 14,447 of record LLCB01000154.1, on the reverse strand, counting down.
AATTATTAGTATTCGTAAAACTGCTAATACCTCTAAGTAGTACTAATACCTCTAATATCTCTAGAGCCGAGATTATGAATAACTAATACTTATATAAGTAAAGTACTAAAAGTATTAATATCTAATATTTATATATAAAAGAGATTAAGGTTTAGATATTGTATATTTAGCTTTTTAAAGGATTAGAGGTTATATATTTAGCTTTTCAGCTCTTATTATTTAGTATTAGCTATATTAGATAGGGCTCGGTTATTATTATTATTAGAACTTAGAAGCTTTCGACCTTCTTATATATAGACGTTTATATTTAGTATAGTAGAGGGATAGTTATTGTTTTCTTCTATATTAGTGTCTAGTATCTATATACGTTATTCTACTATACGTACTCCTATATGCCTCTACTGTAGTTATATGTATTTCGTGCTATTATAAGGAGCTAGAGAGCTTATACTAATTAGTAGTATATACTAAATTTAAGAGTACTACTTACTTTTAGCCTTTTTCTTATTAGAGATAAATCCCTTCTTACGTGCTTTTGCTTTAATTATTTTAGTCTTACTAGGAGCTTTTATAAAGAAGGATTATCTAGCCTTAGCCTTTTCCTTTTAGATAGCTTACTTTCTAGCTGTGGCTAATTTATTCTCCTTTTACTTAATAATAAGAGCGGAGTAGTTAGCGGTAGAACGTTTTATAGTAGCCTCTTACTTCCTTCTAGACTCTATAATTAACTATTATTTCTTCTCTTAGCTATTAGAGCTTTATATTATAGCTTTTATAGAGTAGTCCTTTACTTTTTATAGATAGTTCTTAATTCTATTATTAGAGAGTAGTTTACCTAGCCTCTAAGGAAGCGTAGATATGTGATTTTCTAGAGCACTTACTAGGTTTACTAGGAAGTAATAAGAGTATACTTTAAGCTTTAAACTCTTAGAATAAGGAGCTTAGACTTCTAGGCATTTAAGAGACTAATATTAAAGTATCTTAGTATATTTTTAGTATTATAGGGTAGTAGACGTAGAGCTTCTAAAAGTATAAGTAAAAGTAATAGAATAAAAGTAGGAAAATCAGAGGACTGTCTTACTTAAACTATATAACCTCTTATACCTTACTTCTTACTTTTAATACTATTTATAAGGCTCTAATATACTATTCTAGTATATATTGAATAATTACTAGCTATATAGTATATTATTCTCTATAAAGGCTAGGACTTTGTTTACTATTCTATAAGCATTTACGAGAGTAGGCGTAAGTAAGGCTAGATTAAAGAATATTCTACTCTAAGCGACTACTTAGAGGCTAGCTTAGAAACCTTCTTAAGAGACTAAGGAGGTTTTAAAGGTAAGCGATTAATACTAAGCCTAATTTGTAAATTATTTACTACTACTAATAAAAGTTAGTAATTTATATACTTAAAATAGCCTAAAAACATAATATTCTAAATTAATTCTTTTATCTTTAATTTAGGTATAGAATAGTATTATTTATGTTTATAAAGCTAACTAGAACTTAATAGACGTAGAACCTATAATGTTATAATTTTTTAAAGATTTAAAGGTCTAAGATTACTAACTTTTATTAATAGTAGTAAGTAATTTATAAATTAGGCTTAGTGCTAATAGTTGTAGTTAGTAGGTTTACTCTACTAAAATCTCTCCTAGGTACTTAGAGAATTATATACTTATAACTATACCTAAAACCTTATATAAATTACTTCTAAATTTAATTAAAAGTCGATAAATATATCTATTCCTTTCTAGAGTTACGTTAAGCCTTTTTTTACGCTTAAAATATATGAATTTTAGGCTTAGAGCTTAGCTTATATTTGATATAAGTTTATTCCTAGTTTAGTATATCTATTTACTTATTAATTATAGATAGTGAAAGCAACGCTATTAGCTAACCCTCTATACCTTTTATAGAGAGTAATATATACTTCTTTTATTATATTACTCTTTATTAATATTCTATTTACTCTAGCTAGTAGGTAATTACGATTATAGACTATTATAGGGTTTATAGTTAGTTAGTAGATTATAATACTATAATCCTAGATATACTACTATAACTAGGGATGTATATTAAGTACGAGGTTACTAATATAGAAAGAGGGGATAGATTTAAGACTTTACTCTTCGAATAGATTTAAAAGAGTATCTTTTAGTAGATAACCTAGGATTAGAGTTATTAGAGTGCTTTACTATAACGACGACGTTTAATACTATCTATTAATAGAAGAGCTCTATAAATAAGGAGGCCTAATCTTAAGAATAAATTAGTAGCTTCTAAAGTAGATTAATTAAATATAAGTTTATCTATTAATATCTGTCTTTAAATCTTCTTCTAAATTATCTTTAACTAGTAAGGTATATCTATTAGTTATATACTTTTTTAAATCCTTATCTAATCTTACTAAACTATTATTATCTAACTCTTCTAATTCCTTATCTAAGAAGTTGCTATTATATAGATAATCTAGTACTATGTTTATTACTTAATTACTTTTACCTTTGTTGTTAAAGTATATACTAAATTTATCTTAATTAGCCTTCTTAGCTTCCTTTAATCCTTAAGCTACTTTAGAGTATAGCTTCTACTTATATACTCTCTCTAGCTTACCTAAAAGGCCTAATCCTACTAAATTACTCTCTTAGATATACGCTAATAATTCTACTCTTAAATCTAAGTATACTATAGTATAAGTTTCTCTCTCTTTAGTATATATTATCTTATTAATTAGTAGTATATATTTATATACTAATAATTTTATTTTATACTACTCTAGAGTCGTTTAAGGTAAATATATATTAATATTCTAATCCTTATATAATTCTTAAAGCTTAGTAAGCTTCTTAACAGGTACCTTAATACTATAATTGTCTACTAGATACTCTTTACTCCTAGGATAGTAAAAGTTAGTCTATAGTACTCTTAGTACTCTATACTCTCGATTAATATTAGTATAAATATAATAGCGATTCTATATATATATAAACGTTTAAACCTCCTTCTAAATAATCGAAATATATATATATAATATAGTAATTATATTAGAGAGGCTCTTTTTAGAAAACAACCTCTTTTTATAGATATCTTAGAAGTATATCTTCTACTTATTTAAAGACTCTTTTACAAGCTATCTCTACAAAGTCTTAATACGTTAGTTAACTATAGAAGTACTAAACTAATATAAGTCTAAAAATTAGTATAGCTCTCTACTACTTTCTATAGCTTATTATTAATAAAGTATATAGTAAGCGTCTACTACTATTAGAGATTCTAATTCTTAATCTAATTATATATAGTATAGTATCTTTCTAAGGCTACTTATAGTATTACTATATTACTATAGAGTAGATACTATTATATTATTTAAGATACTATAATAGTTTTAAGAGATAAATTAAGTATAGGTATTAATATTAGTATATATCTTAATACTAATAAACCTTAATTTATAATATCTATTAATACTCTATATAAAATTAGGCCCTAGTACGATATACTCGCCTTATATATCTTTAATCTCTTATAACCTTTAGATATACTCTTTCTTATTAACCTTTTAAAACGCCTTTTAGATCTTATCTCTACTCTACCTTTTATCTCTATCTCTATTAATACTATAAGTATTTAGGTATATATAGAGGAACCTAAGGTCGAAGCTCTTTGCGGTGCTAAAGTAGCTATATTCGTAGATCTTATACTAAAGTATAGCCTCTAGCTTAGCACGCTTCTCTTAGGTATAAAACTTCTTACGCTAAAGTCTTATATCTTATTATATTCTTTAGAGCCTCTTAGGCCTAATTACGAAGCCTTCTTAATTTAATATATATACTATACTTGAATTAGATAATCTTATATCTTTAAAGAGATATATTACTTATATACGTAAGGCTAGCGAGGGTATGCTATTAGCGTTTCTTTAAAGGTTCTATTCTATATTAATTTAGAGCTTAAGAGTGGTATTAGAGACGTTAATATTATAATTACTTTTAAGAATATTATATATCTCTTAAGTAGAGGTTCTCTTTAGATATAACTCCTCTATAAACACCTTATATAGCTTTAAATTAATAAATTAACATAGTATATTTAAGCTCTTATTATACGCTTAAAACTACTCTTTTTATACTTCCTACTATACTTAAAATTCTAGGATTATTATACTATAATACTACTACTAAGGATATCGTACTTCGATAGGTGTCTAGGGCTATTACTAGAGCTTGTTCTCTTCCTTCTCTTATTATTATTAGTACTTAAATTTAAGAGAGGAGAGGGAGTATATATAGTAGTAGAATAGCACTTTTAAAGAAAGGAATAATATAGAGTAGTATTTAAAAGAAGAAGTAACTAATTTGATTTATCTTAAGAGGTTCTACTACTAAGGATATTACACTTTAATAGATGTCTAAAGCTGCTACTAGAGCTTATTCTCTTTCTTCTCCTATTATTATTAGTACTTAAATTTAAGAGAGAAGAGGGAGTATATATAGTAGTAGAATAGTACTTTTAAAGGAAGGAATAATAGAGAGTAGTATATAGTATTTAAAAGAAGGAGTAATATAAGAGGGTTAGTATATAGAGTAAGTATACTTTTTAGCTTATAAAATAAATAGCGCTAACTCTAATTAGGAAATTAGTATATAATCGAGAAAAGTAGCTAAAAGTGCTTAAATAATCTTAAATTAAGATTATTTAAGCTTTTGAAGCGAGCTAATTACTTCAATATTAAGTAATCTAGAGTAATTAGCTTAAAAAAGGCCTAGTTTTAAGACATAATTTAAGAACTTGTTATAGCGATAAAAGTCGATTTATATAGTCTTTTTATATTATACACATATATCTCTTACTATAATATGTTTTAATTTAATATTTAATACCTTTTACGATTATCTCTTGATTTATATGACTTTTGCGATTTGCGATTTGCGATTTGCGATTTGCGATTTAGTCGATTCCGACTTTTTGGTGTATCTAGGACGCTCTAACTACTCAGCTGTAAGGTTTTTAGACATTATTCTTCGGCACCCTTTCTCTTATTGTGCGAGAGCTCTCAATCGAAAGGTTTTAGAACATCGAAGAATTCAAGTTTCTCCTTCTTCCAACCTTTCTCGAACAATAGTTTTAATTATCCTAGACCATTTCGCACAACGCTTAACAAAACAGATTGCCCGAGAGTAACGACCAGTTTACTTCACCGTTGTGGCAGGAGTTGGAGGTTGTCGAAGTGTCGGCGAGAAGGGGAGGGGTGAAGTTGGGTGAGGAAAGGCGCTATCTCGAGGCTTGTCTTCCCTACAGTAGTCGAGAAAGGAAGACTAGCCAGGACTTCCAGGTGGCGGCAAGGAAGCCAGGGCTAGGAGAAAGGAGCGATGTTAATACCGCCCGTCACGGCCCAGTCGAGCTACGGAAGTCGAGAGCAGTCAACGACCCACCACACTACTCCCAAAAAAGGGCTAGCTTAGAGTACCTGACACCCTCGAACTCAACTTTTTCAGTTCTCTTCTTGATTTTTACATGGCGTTACAAAGAAGTGCTACGACGTACCTTATAGGCTCAAGAACAAAACTATGAATTGTTTCCCTCCATCACTTTCTCACAAGAGGCCGGCAGGCACAAGAGCTTCGTACTCAACAGTTCTAGCTCTTCCAACAACGTCGAAATGTCGCACAGTTTGTCGCTAGTGGTAGAGTCTATAAGCTGGGCAGGTTTCGTATTTTGGTAGCGCTGGCTTCCGGGACTGGAGCAGAAAACCGTGGAAATCACTGTTCGTTTTCGGAGAAAAAACTTAGTACAGGTTAAATTACTTCTCAAATACGACTTGTGTAGCTAGAAATGCAAACACTTGAGAGATGTCCATCTAGGTCTTCAGATTAATTAGTTTTGATTCGGGAAAGTTGAACAAGACCGTACCATTTTCTGATTCAGACCATTCAGACCAAGAAGGAATCCTCTCCCAGTATTTTGATTTTTTTTTTAGAAAACTCCGTTAAAAGCGTCAGTAAGTGCGCTTGGCTTCTGGGAGGTGAGTATTAATTACTGCATGGTCGGATTTTAGACAGAGGGTCGTTAACCGGCTTTGGGAAGTAAACAAGGGCTTTCTACCAACAACTGTGATAAATTCTTCAAAGTCTCCTCCAAAAGGATATAACAAAGAACTCTGTGTTGCCCGGACGTATTCGGGAAGATTCCTCCCCATGCTCGAGGGTACTCAGGCGAGATTACGTTTTTTAGGTAGACTGCTTTTTAGGTAAGAAAAGTAGGGATATACTCTGGAAACACCTACGATCCACTTCGGTTGCACGAGATGGCTTAATGCAATTGGAAATATTGTCCAAGAGGGGTTAGAAGAGTTGGTTTCTTGAGTCTCTTAAATCCAATCCTCCGGATCAATATTGCAATTGTGTGAGGGCTACTCTGGTAACTTGAAAGGGGGGGTTCACAGAGTAATGCCGGTTTCAGTATTGTAAATATTAGAATATATTGACAGGCTACTTGGAAAAGTGGTATTGGACCAAGATTATGGGTGGAGAATTAGGCGTTTGTTGCTACAAGGAGGGAACTATCTACGTATGTAGGAGGGGTTCTCTTATACTTCGCAAGAGTGACCTAGCTCCGATTAGGCTTAGTCACTTAAACGTCTAGGTAAATTGAATTGATTAGCTGAGGTTAAGGGAAGTGAAATATTCATCTTTTCAAACAAGTTGAGAAGCAAACAGCAATTCCAACACCATTGCCCCTTCATCACAGTCCCAGAATACAGATTCCTCAACGACACTTTGTGACATTAACCATTGACTGCGTCAACATGATAATAGCAACAATCAACCCATAAAGTCCTACATCTAGTTAGCTTCAGCTTCCCAACTCTTCTAATCACCAAAATTAAAGAGAACTCACCTAACACCTCTGCAAAAATAAGCATCAGCATCATCCCAACATAGAGTCTCGGCTGCATAGCCGTTCCTCGAACCCCAGCATCTCCGATGATCCCGATCGTAAAGCCTGCAGCCAAACAACTTAATCCCACTGAGAACCCCGCAGCTAATTGTAGAAAGTTCGTGTGGAGAGCGGATTTCTCGGCAAGGGAGGAGGATATGATGACCGACACTACGAGACCGTAGATGGAGAGAATTCCGGCGAGGATGGGGGGCATCATATCTGGATAATGGGTCAATTGAGGTTTGGGCTGGGCGGAGAAACTAAGAGACGCAGGATGGGGGACGTAAGGGGATGGGAAATATACTTTTTATAATGTCATCAGGACGATGAACGCTCACGGCAGAAACGCCAATTCCCGATTTTGCTATCCCATATGCTGCGCCGAAGGTTGAGAATACCACGCTGACACAACAGCCCATGGCGCCAAAGAAACTCTGCGATGGGTTAGGGAAGCAGCCAAGAGTTGGAACTGCAAAGTCAACTTACAGCATAAACAGGACTATTGGTAGATGTCAAGTTAGCTCGGCGGTGCAAAATCAAAATGAAGAGTGTTGAATATTTGAAAAACGAGAAACTTACCATCGTCCTTGTTCAACCCAGTCAATTGGATCCATATTGACAATGAAGCTGTTTATTCTCTGGTATGAAGTTCTTTTGAAAAATCCTTCCCAATTTTGATGACAAAATGAAGAATGTTTCAACTTGAAAGAAAAAAATCGGAGGCTCAGCTGCCCCTTGGTGCTAAACTCGCTTGTCAGGCAACCCCAAAATCCCACACCATACACATCCTAAGAAATATTCATCCGTCTTACTCAATTCCGAGACACCCAGAATTTAATTTGCCTACAAGAGCCGCGAGTTCTTCTAAAAGCTGAAATAAGATATTTCCTCAAGTGATGGATTTGGGAGGTTTTGGTCGTCTCGCTTAGATAAAGCAGCCTCTTTTTCCTGACAAAGGACGCGTTGCTGGTCACGAGCCTTCCAAGTTCTTGGTTTGAAAGGATGATTGGATTGGGTGCGGAATGCTTAGAAGTGGCAGCGTATGTGACAAATCGTTGATGCCTTACTATACTTGGACGGAGTAGCTGATGCGCAAGGTCAATTTTTTGAGGCACGTTACAAGCGGGAGGGGAGTTCAGGTTCAATCCTGAGGTCTCTACTTTAATTGCTCAAGAGGATGAAGCGACCAAGAACCGGTAAGTTCCGCATGGGGGAGACTTTGTCCATCTCTGCAGTCATAATTTTAAAGGGCAAAGCTGTATACGAGCCGAGCCCCAAGAGACCCGGCCAATGTTCTAGGTACACCTGCTTGTCTTTTCGTATTACTTAGTAACCCTGGAAAATTGCCTTTTGCTTTCCGAGTGTGGTCGGGTTCTAGTTCTACTGGATCTTCTCGTAGATCAGTGACTGTTTTGTGCCATCCAAAGTAAGTTCGATCTTAAACATAGTCTTACACCAGCAGAGGGATCAAAATAACGCCAGTTAAGACACGCTAAAAGCAAGTTCCCGGTATTTGAGTATGAGTGTCCATAATCTGAGTAGATAAATTATCAACTTTAAGAACGGTTTCCTCTCAGCACGCGAAATATGATGGGCGAACATACGCTAAACAACAACCATGAAAACACACACCGTTTTCATAAATCGAATTGAGTCATGGCCGCGGTGTTTTTGCTATAATGATCTCATCCCAAGCTTTGAGAACTAATCCCTTGAGCGCTGTAAACCACTCACCAGAAAGCAAGACAAGATATAGTGATAGAAGTGCTGCCAAAAGACATCCTGATTGAACAAACGATATGCACTCCAACAGACGAGAATTTGGAACCGCAGAATGCAATACAAGGAATACAATTCCCAAATGGCCAATTGACACCCGAGAATCGAAACTCATGTGAAATTCGCGAGCCTAGATTAGTTGGGACAATATTGCAGTTCCAATTTCTGAAACTGGACTGGAGGTTGAATTGGATGGATGGGCACAAAGACAACACAGCAAGCAAAATTACCCACCACTCATGCCATCACGCCCTAAAAAACGAGTGCCAGTGTGTGAGGAGAAATGCAGCATCAAGGATCTCCCATCACCTCCTCTCAAATCTTCCAACAAGAAAAAAGAGTCCATCAAAAGATAAGAAGAAAAAATTAAAACCCTCACCTCGATCACCTCGATCAATCAACATCCCAATTACCCATCCCCCCCCCCATATCCCAGTCCCACACTCAAACATGATATCACGCAAACCCTCCCCATCCGTTCCACAACCATCGAATGAGAAGCTCCCCCCCAAAAACGTGTCCTGATTCGCTTGTCAACGCATGCTTGTACCCTTCTCGGGTGCCAAGGATCCTCAGGCTGGGGTTCACCCATCCTCCGTAGGTCGTGTAACCATGATAGAAAAAGTCCCGGGATCTCCCTCTCCTGCAGATTGAGGTTTTGATATCACAATTTGGAAGTTGCGTCTTCGATATTCAGTCGACATACGCCCATCGTAAATTAAAAAGTCGGAGCGGACGCGGTGAGAGGAAGATTTTGATATTGGATAGGCGGTGAGTAACCCACCTACCTAGGAGGCTGGGAGGAGACACGTCCCCCTTTTTGTGCCTGGGTACGTACGAGCTTATCTCTGTGTGATATGACGCGTATCGAAATTTTTAAAAGAGGTATAGTAGAAGCGATGGGAGGGATCGTATGTGGAATATGACAACTCGAGAAGTTAAAGACGTGCTTTGCGTTCTAGACTTTTGTGGAACGTAATTGCGGTATGGTGGTAAATGTTTTGCTGTACTGATATATGGGCAGAGGGAAATGGACGGAAAGTAAGGCTTTTTATAATTTTAACGGTAATTATCCATTTTGCCCTCTAAATAATGATTTATACCTTAAATATCCCTTAATTAATGAATAATACCTAGAATACCCCTTGTTTTTGTACCCCTTATTTTTAGAGGGTAAAACTATCAAAACAGGGGTATTCTAGTTAGTAAAGATATTTTCCTCATTCATTGTTTTCTCTATACTAATACACTAAAAAATCAATAAATATAGTAAATTAACCTACTACTATACTATCTACCTACTTCCTAATACATAAACTTTTACAAGTACCCTCTAGTAGTATAATACTCTAATCCTTATACTTTCGCTTAACGCTTTTATCTCTTAAATCGACGGCTTTTTAATTTAGCATAAGCATAAACGAATACTTTTCCTCCTCGAGACTCTCCTTAAGTTGCTTTTAGATAGCACGATATACCTGACGATTTGGTATAGTGTTGCCTTAGCCGAGCGACTTCTCGTTATTTACTAAATTCTTCGCCTTAAGGTTAGGATCTCGATCGATAGATTCGGCGTAGGTATTAAGGATATATCGTATACTATTCTTACTGCGGTGATTAAGGTATATATTAGTTAGACAAGAGTGAGAGGTATACGCTCGAAGGATTACGCGCTAAGTCTTCTCGGAAAGGATAATACATAGGTGACCTTTATCTAACTTTACAATCTTATAGGATTCGTCCCGATTAATTAGATAAACGATTACAGCCTCTTTTGCCTCCTTAAGAGTAGGCCACTCCCGACCGATTCGTATAACGTCCTTCAAAGCGTCAGTGTCCGCGATTAATTTATTCGTAATAGCTTCATCTTATTGTTCTTGTTAATCAAGCTCTTTTAATATTATACGACAAGGCTTTACACGCCGCTCGCGCTCTACCTTATCCTTATACTTAAGGGCTAGCATATTAGTGGTGGTGGCAATAGTAGAAGAAGATAGAGAGGGAATAGATTTTAGTACTCGAATATTATAAGGCATCCTAGTATATAGTTTTAATTCACTCAAAAACAGGTGTAGATATATAGTAAAAGTAGTAAATATTTACTAACTAGAATACCCCTGTTTTAACAGTTTTGCCCTCTAAAAATAAGGGGTACAAAAACAAGGGGTATTCCAGGTATTATTCATCAATCAAGGGATATTTAAGGTATAAATCATCATTTAGAGGGCAAAATGGATAATTACCGTAATTTTAAATTGGGTCAAGATTTTTCACTAGTGTAGCGAAGTCTTGATGGTTCCAGTAGTTTCCAAATAAACAACTACCTACTGTCAATAGAAAAGAATCTGGTCATCCTCAGTAATCAACCGTGAAAATTAGAAAATAAAACATGCCACCTTGAAAATGCGTGATTCAGACAAAAGAAACAGGGGACCAGTTACTGGATAGGCAACACTTGATATCAAACAGAGCAGTTCATCAGAGATCAGGGATGAAGGGTGCGGGGAAAGCACGATACTGGGTCAAATAAGCTTTTCTTGTCCCGCAGCTATTTTGGCTTGGAATCTTGGGGAAACGCGCCACGAACTGATGCTAAAAGTAAACGTCTAAGTTCAAGATCGTGGTTGATAATGAAGTGATAAAACGGGATCGATGGATGGGTACCGAGTAAGGCAATTTGCTTAGTCTTGCACCTGTTGAGAGCTACTCTGGGTCCCTAAAGACGGGCTCCACTTGGCCGTACCACTTCCTAGTTAGGAATAAAAATTCAGTACATGTACCGTAAATCTTTCCTCTGCCGGTTATTGAAAAATGCAATGAGAGACGGAAGTATTTTTATATCGGCAGCGAGATATGATGCAGAATAACCGATGAGCAAGCCGGATTCGGCCAGTTGATTGTCTTTCAATAATGCAGTGTCAAACAGATTCCAAGGTATATCGGCTCGAACCGCAATCAAAAGTCGCCATGCGTGAGCGAGTTTCTTCATCTGCAAGAGGCTGCAGATGTGTATGCAGACTCATCCAACTAGACTTGGCGACTGCATGACTGGACACAACATTTCCGCCCGGTGTTTCCAGGTCAGTGGTAACGAGGTATACAGAGTGAGTTTAATCGGAGAAGTGCGGTGTCTAGGTTGGTGCTGCTTGCAGCTTGCTTTGCCTGTTTCGTACATACAACCCAAGTCTGCCGAAGAATGATACGTCCCGCTCTGCTTCTCTTTTTCCCTCACCATTGGACGGCTAGATTCCGGATGAATGAAAGCTCTTCTCGGGGAAGTAAGAATCGAGTAGAGGTTCTTAATGTGCTTATTACTTGGTGTGGGTGGATATGCCATCGTGGTCTTGGCCGGGAGGCAAATGCGCGTTGTGCTGGCATGAGTGGACTCCAGAGGGACGGAGAGGAGGCAATTGTCGCCATTGTGGTTGCAGTTGGCATGTGGGAAAAGCGGTCCGCAGGTGGTTCTTACCGTAGCTTCAAGAAGCCACGCCATCGCGGTGCATCTTCACCGGTCTGGGAAAAGAAAGTGCAGACAGATATCGATATCGATATCGATATCAGGGAGCGGGCCGAAAGGCCCATGTCGTTGTACGGACGACGTGGATGTGAGATGCAAAGGCAAACGATTTTGATATCGCGGTGAAGGGCTCGGCGCGCTTCTGGTGCGAGAGAGGAAGACGGGAAGCCGTTGTGGTGGTGGTGGTGGTGGTGGTGGTGGAAGAAGATGAAACTTTGACAGCACTGATCTACTTGCGCTACGTGTAATACGCGGTAATGTCCCAGCCTGTTAGCGCATACAGAAACCAAAGGGTTGACATCAACCCCTGACAAATAGGGGGATCCTCAGTTGTCGGATTTCAGAAGATTAAATGGCCATTTATTCTTGGAAAGTCAATAGATGAGGCTTTAATTCCACCCAATACCGCTTCTAACTCCATGCCAATACTTTAACGCCCTTGTGGTTGAGATTTCAAAAGATGTAGGGCTGAGCACTGAGCTGCCAAGAGATTCGAAGATCATTTTGCCCGTCTGTCCGCAAGAGAAGCAAGCTGCAATGTTGCGATGTTGCGATGTTTCACCACACGAAGTCTGGAGAGAACCCATTGAGGCTGTGTTGTTTGGCAATCACGCCTCTTTCTACCAGTCGCTTGCCTCGGGATTGGTTTCCTTTGAGGTGTTGGCTTGACTTGGCCGTGGGTTCGTAATGACAACCTTTTATTGGGCAATTGCGAGAAGAGAGTTGAGAGAGGTCGGGGAAGTCGGGTTGAAATGTACCGTCCATGGTCCCCACATTGCAGAATCAGTTGCGTTGATCAAGTGTTTCCATCGATCGCCAACAGTCTTTCCACTCCTCTGATAAAGATGGAAACCGATATAGACATACCAAAGGTATTCGTCGATACCCTTTTTCCGTGTCTCAAACTGGACGGCAAAGACTTTATATGTGTAGAATAAGAAAGAATGACCAATGGCAAATTCGGTTGTGGGATATCTCCCTAAGACGGGAGTCGGGCAGGGAACGATGCAGGGGGTTGATGCAAAACGAAACCCCGCATTTTAGACTGCTTGGATAGATATAAAAAGAAAGCGCCAGGTAGAGGGCACTTTCACGTCCCAGTCATGATCTGCTGTTGGGGAGAAGAAGTGACAGAATTGGGGCCAAGGGGCGTAGGAAGCAAAAGCGTGGTCTTTTGGCTGAAAGGGAATGAAGGCATGCAGATTTCAGCGCATCCATTGCCTATGTAAAGTACCGAGGACTTCCTCAGCTAGTGAAAAGGATATTTGACATTGACGGACAATACGAGTTGGGACGAAGAGGTGTGGGGTCCACTCGCATGGCATCTCTTCGTTCGCAAGGAGTTGAAGAACAGCATCATGTGTTTCCGCCAGGCGCCTCTAGATATTTTAGGACCAACCTAGAACTCGGGATAGGAGAGGGTAGGGTAGAATAGGGTAGAATAGGATAGGATAGGATAGGATAGGATAGGATAGGATAGGATAGGGTAGAATAGGGTAGAATAGGATAGGATAGGATAGGATAGAATAGGATAGAATAGGATAGAATAGCATAGCATAGCATAGCATAGGATAGCATAGCATAGGATAGCATAGCATAGCATAGGGAGAACGAGTCGGCGGTGGCCGTGTGAGCTTGTGATAAGGGGGCAGAAGCAAGGCCTGACGTAAAGCTTGAAGAGGCGCTGAGGACTGATTCTAGGGGCGGATTGACAGTTTTCGGGTGTAGGACCGTGGTCTGAAACCTGGCGTTGCTAAGCCTGCTAGGCCTAATTGGTAAATCACGTGCCTACCCTACCAAAATTATAGATATAAGTAGTCTTAAATTAATAATATAATTTTTAAAGTATCTAAGTATCCTTTTAACTATAACTATAGTTATAAACTATCTATTTCTTATCTCTAAAAAGCTTTAAACTAATTAATCTATCTTTTATATTTATCTTTATAAATATTAAAGTTATATAAGACTAGAAATAAGCTAAACTATACTCTTAGAGTTTCTAATAAGTTTATCTTTTATTCTATACTAATTAATTCTCTCTACTACTCTTCTAAAAGCTTTAAAATACTTTAATAATATATACTAATTACTTTTTAATATATAAAATTTAATTATAAGTCTAATATATTTATTAGAATAGAAAGTACTTTATAAATAACTACTCTACTACTAATAATCTAGATTCTACTAAGGACTTTTAGTA